>JAFIDM010030679.1:0-16558 GCA_023159025.1 Thereuonema tuberculata | reverse complement strand
AGGAGTACACTCAAAATGAAAATCAATACAAGGGGTTTTTTCAAAGCCATGTATATGCCAATTCCAAAAACTTAATATACATAAGAAAAAGGAGTGCACTGAAAATGAAAAACACAATACACGGGCTTTTTCAAAGCAATGTATATGCCAATGGCAAAAACTTAATATACATGAGAAAAAGGAGTATACTGAAAACGAAAACTCAATACAAGGGGTTTTTTCAAAGCAATATATATGCCAATGGCAGAAACTTAATATACATAGGAAAAAGGAGTACACTCAAAATGAAAATCAATACAAGGGGTTTTTTCAAAGCAATGTATATGCCAATGGCAAAAACTTAATGTACATAAGAAAAATGAGTGCGCTGAAAATGAAAAACTCAATACAAGGGTTTTTTTCAAAGCAATGTATATTCCAATGGGAAAAACTTAATATACATAAGAAAAAGGAGTGCACTGAAAATGAAAAACTCAATACAAGGGTTTTTTTCAAAGCAATGTATATGCCAATTGCAAAAGCTTAATATACAAAAGAAAAAGGAGTCCACTGAAAATGAAAAACTCAATATAAGGGGTTTTATCAAACCAATGTATACGCCAATGGCAAAAACTTAATATAGATAAGAAAAAGGAGTGCACTAAAAATGAAAAATTCAATACAAGGTTTTTTTCAAAGCAATGTATATGCCAATTGCAAAAACTTAATATACATAAGAAAAAGGAGTGCACTGAAAATGAAAAATTCAATACAAGGGTTTTTTTCAAAGCAATGTATATGCCAATGGCAAATACTTAATATACATAAGAAAAAGGACTGCACTGAAAATTAAAACTGAATACAAGGGTTTTTTTTCAAAGCAATGTATATGCCAATGGCAAAAGCTTAATATATATAAGAAAAAAGGAGTGCACTGAAAATGAAAACTCAATGTAAGAGGTTTTTTCAAAGCAATGTATATGCCAATTGCAAAAACTTAATATACAGAAGAAAAAGGAGTGCACTGAAAATGAAAAATTGAATACAAGGGCTTTTTTCAAAGAATGTATATACCAATGGCAAAAACTTAATATACAGAAGAAAAAGGAGTGCACTGGAAATGAAAAACTCAATACAAGGGTTTTTTCAAAGGGGCCGTCCATATATTACGTCATTTAAAATTAGTGAGGGGGGTATGGTGGTTGGATGACGGTAACATGACGCATGGGGAGGGGTATCTTGCCAAAAATGACGTTATCACTTGAGAATCTGAGATGACCCTAAAATAAGTTTTAATAAATAGCTCAGTTAGCTCACAAATCGCCGACAAGCTTTTTAAATGGGCAAGATGTTTTATAAGAATAGATGATGGGCTTCAATGCTCATATTGTGGAAGCGGTTTACTTAATAATTATTTCCAAAATGGTGAAACTTTCGCAGAAAATGATGTATGCCAAGGTCTTTTAGAAATTTAGAGATTGATGTTAAAAGACATATGCAGTCAAACAAACACATCAACAATTCTCAATCCTATTTCCGTGAAAAAAAAGAATAGGAAGAAATGGAAAAGGCAGGTTAATGTCTAACAGATGGATGTTGACGATCCCGTATTTTCGTGATTTCACGTAATTTACGCGAGAATAGTCTCTATCAATGTCTTCTCACAAAATATTGAAATATTTAAATGAATTCTAATACGGAGAAATGCATGAGACTTTTACTACATTTTAATATAGTTTAATAAATTGAAAACAGTCAATAAACAAACAATAAATTCATTTTGTAGCATTTTCCTAGTGACAGACATTAAAAATACTAAATTCTTTGAGACCTGCTGAAGAGGCTAATGGCGAGATCTCTTGTTTTTCGTAATTCTCGCGCAAACGTGATCGTCAACATCCATCTGTTAGACATTTAATGCACTCAACTGTGCAAATACTGCCTACTTCATACGGTATATAAAAAAATGTTGTCGTATGAATCATATGAAGATTTGGTTTGTATCATGCATTACAGTGGGTGTGATATTGGAACCAAAAAACATTCACAGGAATTTCCTCGCATGCCATGAGCACATCCTGTGTTACTGAAAGAAATCGCAACTTTTATTACAAGTGCTGATCTGCCTGTGGGAATAGTTGTTGATAAGATAACGGCAAACCATCGCAGGCATATTATAGGATTGAGAATTCCAATTTTTTATATTAACACAAACAATCTTTTTCATTCTATTTATCTAGAACATAATTTTGTAAATGATTTTTCTAGTAAAGGCCTATCATCTAGCATCCTTAAAACCCTTCGTAAATTTGGTTTAGATGCTCAATATGTGAGAGAGCAGCTGGCATAGCTGAAGATGGGCAGTATATAAAGTTAGGTGTTGCCAACCATATAAAAGATGAGCTAAATTTGAAAAATATTCTAGCATCCTGGTGCTAGACATGATGGACATGATGCACTGTACTGAATTAATGGAAAAAATGCTGAAATGCCAAATATTATTAACAAGGTACATAATCTCATACTTGAATGTATGAAGGAATTCATGCAGGGTTAAAATATGAGAAGCTTGTTAATAGTTCAATAGATTTTGAGGAAGTTTTGTATCAACCAAAACATTTCAAATCAATGAAGTTTACTGCTTATTCAATGGAAGTATTTAATACTTTCATACATGATTATAAATTTTTTGTATGAGCTTGTGAAAAAGTTATGGATCAATTTGGTTTACGTGATAATTTGTTAACCAAATCCACTATATTCTATATACTTTTGTTAGCAGATTTATATGGCATTTTAGCTAAAACTTCTTGTGTTCAGTCATTTGAAATTCTTCCTTGGGATTATGCAAGATCAATTAATAATTTTCACTCACATTTAAAAATATTTATGAATTACATTGATATAATGTCCGACTTAAAAACAGTTGATGATTTGGGTCAATTCTTGGAAAAAATTCCAGATTCATTTTTCAAATATTCAAAAACAGCTAAAGTGTTATTCAAATTTTGCACTTACCAAGATGTGCCACTACCTGATGTACCTGTAATAATGAAGTACATATTACCTGCGGTACCTGATGTGCCTGTAATAATGAGGTACATATTACCTGCGGTACCTGATGCAGTTCGAAAGTATTAAGATCAACCGCTTCAGCTAATTATCTGAAGAGGAGAAAAATCAGCTGAGTTCAAATTTTAAAAGTGATTTAAAGGACTTTACCAAATTCATTACAAACATTTTGGAAAAATTTGATCATTATACCAAGGGAAATATGAAGGTATTGATAATGTGATATAAAAGGCTGGGTGTCTTTTTAACTTTGATCATTTGATATATCCACGATCGGATGTTTCTGGAGAGCATTTAGCATCTACGTTCACTTCTGAAACATTCTCAGAGTATTTCAGCGACGTTCCTTTTAGCTTTACAAATATTGATAAGGACACTTTTTTCTTTGAATATAAAGAGCTATGTTCTTCGATGCAGTATAAAATATCTAAAAACAGAGATGAAGGGTCACTTTGCGATTTATGAAAGCTTTTTAAGTTATCTAATGTATGGCTGAAGCATAAATTCCCCATTATTCTAAAGTTTTTCTCGTTTTGTATGTCAATCCTTGTGTCAGAGGCAATATGTGGGAGTTGGGGGTCAGTAAAAAGCAATGTGATGGTAAAAAGACCAAGAGATAATGATGGCTTATTGGAAGACATTGGCACATGAGATATGCGTGTATTTGTTATGCTTAATGATCCTGAAAGTGTATGTAAGCATATACGCAAATTTTTGAAAGCTGCATTAGTTGAAAAATATGGGATGTCATACTTTCAACATTTTAAGCATTTGTCTACAAATGTTGCTTTTAAACATGCTGTTACTTCGTAAGTAGTTAGTAGAGTTATTAATGATTGAGATAAATGATTACCATGTTTTCACTAAGTTATATAATAAACGATTTTGAAATATTAAACCTTTGAAAGATTAAACTGAGTTTAAGTTACATTACTTTCAGCCTGAGATATTACTTTTTTCAGGTATTTCTTTTTCCTTAGCTTGCATTAACTGCAATTCAATTTTAAACTATATAAATATTTAAATAAATCAATTTTTAACGTGAGGTGTTTAATTATTTAATAAAACCACTATTCAGACACCTATTTACTATTAAAAGTTAAAAATTACAAAACCCAATAAAACAACGTTTCAAAACCTCAACTTATATGGCTTCTTTTTCAAGTTTTAACCCCCCCCCCACCTTAAAAGCAATCCTCCTTTTCAGGGTTCATTGTCACAAAAATTTTTTTTTTTTGTGAAAATGAACCCTGAGAAGGAGGATTGCTTTTAAGGTAGGGGGAGGGGGGTAAAACTTGAAAAAGAAACCATATAAGTTGAGGTTTTGAAACGTTGTTTTATTGAGTTTTGTAATTTTTAACTTTTAATTGTAAATAGGTGTCTGAATAGTGGTTTTATTAAATATATAAATACTTATTTATTGTCTGTATGTGTTTTTGGTCATATATTTTAAAATGCATTATTTGCTTTAAAATGACAGTAATTTATTATGATAGTAAGCTTGGCTCCGCATCGTTCGGAATTGCACGAAATTTTGGCTTCTGAAACTGGTGCTGCAGATTGATACAGAAAATTCTGCTACTGTGGATAGCGTCACGGGGCAGGCCCTTGATGTCGAGTGGGCTAAGGTGGACATGGATGAGCCGAGCTCAACAGGAGAACCTGTAGCGAATCCCATGCTTGTGATTCAGTTTGGAGGAATGGGTGAAGTCGCCATGGGAAAATACAGTTTTAAATAAACAATTACCTTTACAGTTTTAGTGGATTTTAATTGTGGAAGTAATCCATCACATTTATAGCTTTAGAAAATGACGTCATTTTGCGAGAGAGAGGGGGCATTATTGGATTATGATGGTAGGGTGATTGTAGGGGAGGGGGATCAAAAATCGGCAAAAATCGATGACGTAATATATGGACGGCCCCTAGCTATTTAAGCCTGTGATTTAAAATCAAAAACAAAAGATTCTGTTAAAAAAAAAAAGCAAAATATTTCTCAGTAATTCATGCTGAGAATGCTTAATTAATTGTTAATTGGTATTGTAGATTTTAACTTATCATTAGCTTATCTAGGGCCGAGTGCACCAAACCTCCGTTAACTTTAATCGCTGCTAAAGCAACGATCAAGTGACATTTTCTGTGCACCAACGTTCGTGAGGGGTTTTAACAGCTGCTAACTCTAACTCGCTGATTGATGCCAAATTTTAGCAGCTCGGAAACTGTTGAGTTAAAATTGCGGCATTCAATAGAAAACTCCCGTCAGCCCCCGCTCCATCCAATGTTTAAAGCTGGCTGGCGTCGGCCTCGATTGAAACCAACTCCTATGATTTTGAAGTAGCTATATTTATTCCTATTAAATATTCCGAAAATAATGTTGAATAAGTTTACTTGAAGATTCTTATCGGGACATTTCGTATCGGCAATAAAAAAATTCTGTCCTTGTGTATTTTTTCTACTCCATGGAGGCTGCCATTTTGCAACATACTGCGTCTAAGCACAGACATCTGGAAGTGACGTTCAATGCTATTAACCAATCGCAGCCACTTTTATAAACAAGTTAGATGCTTAGCGACCATCAGTGAATGACTGAGGGTGGAGTGCACCAAGCTTTCATTAACTTTGACGGTTCATTAACGTTGATGGTTGGTGCACCAATGTTCGTTAGAGGTTTAACAGCTGTTAAAGTTTGACGACTCTTAAACCTCTAATGAACATTGGTGCATGGAAAATGCCAGTTGATGCACCAACCATCAAAGTTAACGAAAGCTTGGTGTCCTCCACACTGACAATTCTTCGTTGGTGCACTGCAATTTCTATTTGACTGCCGGTTATGCACCAACGGCTCCACAACTAATGACTGCTTCGTTTGTTGGTTGGTGCACTCGGCCCCTAGTCTTTCAAATATATTATCGATTATTTATCAAATTGAAAGCTCAAATCTCCTTTTAGAATTCTTTTATGTATTAAGCATCCGTTATGCCTACTTTTATAAAAGGGTTTCCAGAATCTACAGGAAGTAAAATAAATCAAAGTCTTCTGTTTATCATGTAAACAAGATACAAACGGAATATAAAACAAAAGATTTACGTATACTGCATACCATTGGAAGCAATAATATTGCCATACACCTGAGTAAAATAACTGACATATTTATACAATATAAAAGGTTATACAACGTTTCGCCGTCGAGAGACAGCCTTATCAAGTGGAAAAGTTGATAAGGCTGTCTCTAGACGGCGAAACGTTGTGTAACCTTTTATATTGTATAAATATGTCAGTTATTTTACTCAGGTGTATGGCTATATGATTGCTTCCAAGATACAAACGGCTTTTGATATAAGATCAACCAAAAAGAAGCTTAAACCAAAGCAGAGATCGAAATGAAGCAAAATTCCTTGTAAGAAATATCGCTGCCATTTTGTTCAGTTTAACGAGAATCGTCGCAAAGATCATAACCCTACTTTTCTTAAATTCTTATTTCCTTAAATTTCGTTATTTTTTTTTTTTAATTTGTAATTTTGTTTATGTGATGCAATAATATTTTTTTTTAAATGCACAGAAATTTTCGCCTACCTTTTCCCGCTATTCATTTCGAATAATTCGAAACTTCCGAAGTAGAGCTAGGGAAAGGGCGGGGAAAATGATCTCCTTTGACTGTAGAGCTTTTCTCAAAGGACTTGAAATTCTTTTCTTTCATACCATGAATCTGTGATATCTTATCTAAAAATAACTTTGTTTGAAATTGTTTGATAGAAATTTGGCCGAGTTTTTCCAAAATAGTGCTAAAGAATCATTTTGCCCACGGGGTTGAAGTAATGGCATTTTTCTTTTTCCAATTTTTAAAAGACAATTGAACTCAAAGAAACAAAGGCAGGTTAATATAAAAGCCCTGATTCGCTTTTTAGTTTGAATAAGAATTTACGGCAAATTTAACTCAATACGTTAAAAATTTGCTAAAAAAATGCTAAATATATGCTTAAAATTTGAATTTTTTTACATGCAAAACGTGGTTCGAATAAGGACAGCAAAACACTTTAGTACTTAAAGTAGACTCCTATTTCGCATTGTTTAAAAAAATATCGTTTAAAGTTTTTTCCTTTGGATGTTAAGCTAAAACCCTTCAGCTTTTTTATAGAATGTTTTCATTTTTGAATATTTTTGGAGTGAGACTAACTTAATTCATTCCGTATTTTTACTGTTGTAATTTAGTAAATTTGTGAACTTCAAGTTATAGCTTAGATTTTTTCAATATTCTTCAATAAAAATAAGTTTTACAAAAATATTACAAATTTGCATAAATTTTTTGTTATATTTTTAACTTTCAATGCTTTTAAAAAATTATAATAAAACTGCAATGATTGAACTCAGATTCTTGTGAGTTTTAGTTTAATAGATTCTTAGAAGAGTTGCTTTGCAGCTAAAATTAGGCTCAATAGATGATAATTTAAGTTTTAAGTTTTATTGACATTTGTTGTTACATTTGTAACAGGTGCTGCAGAAGACAGAGGAAAAGTCAGCTGAGACAGTTATTTTATAGAAAAATAGGTTTTCTACAAAAAAAAAAATTCTCTCATATTTTCATTATCTTGTAATCTAATAATATTGTTTTCATCAAAATTGCCATTAAAAACCTTTTTTTGGGTTCCTCTAAGTCTCAACCCGAGCAAAAAACGTGCGACATGGCTAAGGTTCAGTAGTGACATACAGTTTTTAAAGAAATATCTTCAATTGACTGAACATTGCTGCAAAGCATTTTAATTCGAAAGATTTTTTTTTTAGTTTTAATCACAATAGCATTTATCACGTGAGTTGTAGACGACTCGATAAACACAAGAAAAAAGATTTATCTCCACCGAAAGTATTAGTCTAGCACTTTATTTATGTCACTCGTGACTTACATTTTCTTCTGTTATTTATTAAAATCATATCTTGGCTCGAAGATAAAAGAAACATAACTGACCTTTTTATCCATAACAATAATAAAAGCTTATCAAAAAGATATCAGCTGAAGTAAATTGAGGAGTTCAATAAAAAGATAGATCAGTACAAGATAAGTATTGAATAGAAAAACAATAGAGAGATGGGTGATTGGAAGTTGACACTGGCCGATTCCCAGTAAACAGTTAGTTATCCAATGCCCACTCTTGGCAGTAATGCCATTCGGTGCAGTAAAGATTGGCTGATGTTCAGCAGCAAATAGTGCGACTTACCAAAATAAAGCCCACCCGATAAATAGAGAGACATCTGGGGTACCTACAGTGTACCACAATGGACAATCAATCATGAGTAAATGTTGCGACTTTAGCTACATTGATCGTCGTTGCATCATCAGAGCAAGACAAATGGGCCCTTCTATTGCTCAAGTGGTAACTTAAGACAGATGGGTGCTTCTGTTGATCAAAAGCATAAACAATAGCCTTTAGACGCCTAGACATCTATTCCTCACAGATGATGGATAGTTATAGAAGATAGTGCCTTCCATGCCTGTTCTACAATTTTCCACAGATTTTGTGTGCTGGATTTATGGATCTTATATCTTGATCAACATCCCAAAACCATTATAGATTCGATCTTACAGGACATGGCCATGGCCTTATGCTATCGATGCCAACTGAGATCACTCCCATGAATCTGGTAAAGAGAATAACTGAATTCATCTCGACGCCACTATGCAAAGATTTTGATTTTTCCAGTACCAGACGAAGCACAGTGTCCGATGATCAACAGTCAGAAGTGGCACACGTGTAGGGCATCAGCCACCACTTGGAGTGTGCAGTGTGCGCCGTAGAGTTCGCTCGCCGATACTGAAACTGGATGTGATCTCCGGTTGGTGTTGGGTTGAACTTAACACGTTAACCTGTCATCAATGGCATGTGGGTGGTCACCCTTGATCGTTAGGTGCTGCTTCTTCAGACATTGGTATACTCCCAGTAGATCTATAATACGGTTGCCTTTGAAACCCTAAGATAGTTACCACTTGAATGATAAAATGACCCATCTGTCTTATGACGACGATCAATACCGTTAAGGTCACAAAATTTACTCATGATCGTCGATTGTGATACACTGCTGGATAGCTCAGATGTATTTATCGACTGCTTTTGGTTTGGGTATGTTCTACCATGTATTGGGAGGGGCCAACTTCAACTTACCTTCAATCATCTTTAATGTTTTGTCTATGCAGTGTACTATCGCAATATTTTGTATTAATTTTTTTTAACTCCTCATTTTACTTGAGCTGATATCTTTTTAATATGCTTTTCATTATTCTCAATAGAAAGATTTGTTATATTTCTTTCATCTTCGATCCACTATACGTTTACTAAATAATGGAAAAAAATGTAACAGTCATGAGCACCACCGAATTCAGATAAAGTGCAACACAAATGCTTTCTTTGGAGATAAACCCTTGTGCTTTTTTGCTTGTGTTTATCGTGTCGTCTACAACTTTTATCACTTGATCAATGCTATTATGGTCAAAAACAAAAAACTCATTCAAATTGAAATGATTTTTGGAGCTAAGCATGCAGTAACGTTCATTCAATTGATGATATTTTTTTTACATATTTCCACAAGATTTTGAACATAGGTCTTCTCACAGGTTTTTGTTGGGTTGAGGCTTTATATGAAATTTTACGTCAATTTTGCTGAAAAAATATCTTTAAATTACAAGATGATGAAAATTTTACGAATTTTTTAATAGAAAATTTATTACAAAATTTATTGTAAAATACCATCTCGACTGACCTTTCCTCTACCTTCTGCCGCACTTGTTACAAATGTAACAACACACGTCAATAAAAACCTTTTAAATTACCGTCTACTGAAGCCTGGCAAATAATTTTAGCTGGCAAATAACTAAGAAACGAAAACTTACTACTATCTGAGTTAGTCCAGTTTTAATTTTTTAAATGCATTTTTAGTTATATTTTTAGTATAATTGCCAAAGTTAGGCAAAAATATCAGTTTTTGTTTTTGATACTAAAGAAAATTTTGACAGAATTTGACAATTTAAAATACATGCAGCATTTTTAGAAGTTTTGAAGCAATGTTGGAAATTAGGAACCAATTTTGGAATTTATGAAACAATTTTGGAAATTAGAGCTAAAGGCGATAGTCGAATTCAAGCAGCTGAAATGAGGTTTCTGCGAGCGGTAAAAGGTTTACATGCTTAGACCATCTTAGAAAAGAAAAATTGAGATTTGATTTAGATATATACTCTATTCAGAATAAAATTAAAGAACAAAATACCGTCAAAACTAGTATGAACATGTAATCAGAATGGAAGAAAATCGCCTCCCGAAATTAGCTTTGCAGTGTAATCCTGTTGGATGACGCAATGTTGGCCGTCCTCGCAAAAGATGGTCCGTTGATTCGGAACAGACCAGAAGGTCTAATCCTTGAAGTTGATGATGATGATGATGTGAAGAAAAAAAAAGTCATAATACAGATTTCGATAACACGATAATTTTGGGAAAAAAATCAGAACTAAATCATTACTGAAATAATTGAATCTTATTGTATTTCACTCTTACATCCATACAATTTAAAACTTTCTAATAATATCAAATTTTAATAATCAATTTTTAACGTGTCGTGTTTAATTATTTAAAAAAAACACTATTCAGACGCCTATTTACACTTAAAAATTAAAAATTAAAAATTCCAATAAAACAACGTTGCAAAACCTCAACTTATACGGTTTTTTTTCTCAAGTTTTATCCCCCCTACCTTAAAAGTAATCCTCATTTTCAGGGTTCGTTGTCACAACTATCAAATTTTATTTGATTAATACTAGAGACCAATCCTGGACAATTCAGCTTCAGAAATCATCAAAAAGAAGATTTCATCGGCGAGAAATCAATAGTGCTCTATTTCAATGCTTTTCAAAGACTGAAAACGGACGACGTCATCGAGGAGCGAACAAATATTCACCATACGAATACACAACTTTCCTGCAAGTCTTCATGTCGATCTCATCGATGATTGATGAATTTTGTCATTGAAGTTCCAATTTAGACCGTCCGGTGACGCCTCCATCATTCAACGTATTTTAGATAATTTTCATAAACTGCTACGATTGGCTACATTGCTAGAATTTCTGTATATATATTTGTTGTCATACAAGGATAATTGTTCTGGCTGATGAAAAATCCTGTAAATAAACTGGAAAATAAACTCGAATTCAGTTGAGGAAGAAAAAAGAGATTTCTTGTCCTCAGTTATTCAACCTAAAGAAGTTTTCTATTAAAGAAAATGAAATATCGTTGTTGTGATTAAAGAAGACATTTTGGGATTATTTTGTATTCCTATAAATAGGGTTTGAAAATCTCTTCCCGTCATGTAATGTATTTTAACCTTTTAATATACAGTAAAAACAAGTTTATATGGAACCCAGTTGTACGTAGTTCTGGTTTGTGTGTAATTGTTTGTAAGGTCCTGGCGATACTTGTATGTAATTACACATAGATTATTTCTGAAATATACGTAACTGAGTTATATATAATTCCCTTTCTTTTCGTAGTATATTTTTGAAAACGAGATTCAATATTTTCAACTATAGTTACTTCCTATTTGATTCGATTTACAGCTCGGCGTTCCCTATCGATACGTAATCGTTCATGAGATTTCTGGGCAGCTTCCTTCCTACAAAGGCGGCTTTTAATGAAAGGTCGGTCAGAGACAAAAACTGTGAGAATCTGACTGAATAAATTTTCGCATTGATGAAACATGTGTTGCATTCATTTACTTCAGTCGCTCTCTTGCAAACATGGGTAATAGAAGGAGTAAAAGTTACCCTTTGTGGAAACAGTGAGATTTATTCGGGAAGTGAAAGACAACCTGCAAAAATCAAAAGCAGAAATAGCGAGTAGCTTAAATATAAGTTACAAGACATTATGTGCAGTCATTAATAAGAAGGAGTCAATTTTAGAAGAATATTCAAAGTTAGGTTCAAAATCTGTGAAGCGCAGCCTTCAACAAAAGGGAAAATTTGCAAATATGGAAAAGTGAGTGACAATTTGATGGAAAATTAGTGAAAATTGGGTGAGTCTTTGCTTTTCATTTATGCTAGAACTGTAATTGTGTAATGAGTATTTTATTTTATTCAAATGTATTTTATTCAGTCCTTTCCAGTTTCTTAAAACCCACGAAATCAGAAAATCTCTATGAAAATGAATCCGGTATGTTAAAATTGACAGTTTTACAGTTATGCATATCATATGTTGAAAAAAAACATATACGTAATAATCAAATGTTTATTACGAGTGTTCTTATTTAAGTTCAATTAAAAATAAAGTTAAACCTGAGTTATTAGTAATTCTCGGTTAGGCGTAATTTAAAATTTTCCCCTTGAAAAATGTATACTGTATTTTACTGTTTTTACTGTATTTCTTAAATCAAAATGTGGTTTTTTTTTTATTTATTTTTATTACATTTTTTTATATTGTAATCGTTTGTGCAGTGATCAACAGGAAAAGCATTGTTCCGAATAAATACCAAAAGTAACACCAGAAAAAAAGTAAAAAGAAAAAAAGAAAATCAATTTAAAATTCGAAGTCGCAGACCAGGTCTACACTTTGAAGAATCATAAATCTCAGAAAAAATAAAATGTTTTCGTTTTCGTTTCTAAAATAAACTATTAACAAGCTATGAACATAGTTAAAGCTAATTTTTAATTTTCTGACGTAACAAGTAGCATTCGAAGTTTTATAGTTTACATTACATATTGTTAAATTGATAGCTAACAGAAATGCTGCAATTTTTAACCAGGTTTAAATGATTTTTTTTTAATGTCGCATCGACTTGCTTTGATATGCGTTTTTCTGATTCGGAGAAATAACTTCGAAACTTCTTGATTTTTTTTTTATCTCTTAAGCCTTTGAAAAAGAAATCTGCTACATTTTTCTTGAGAATAGATTGAATGAGTTGAAGACTTAGACTAATAAAAAGAGTAAAAAAGGATGAAACAGTTGTACAAACTAATCAACTTAAAAAAACATGGAATCCTTCTAGAATCAACCTTATAGAATCATTATAACATTGAGGATCTGTTAAGATGTGAAGAGATTCCCTGCATTTTCGTAATAAAATCATTCATTTCGTTAACAAGGATTGTAGATCTAAGGAGTGACCTGAATCCCTTACATGGAATGCCGTAAGGTATTTAAAATCATTATTACGGAAGACACCGGCAAGCTGTGGAATACGTTTCAAAACGGCTACCTGGTTTCCCCTTATACCGACAACCGGATCCAAGACAATATAAAGCATACCCCACCCCCTAGGGTTATCAGAATGCTGTGAACCTTCCTATTGATAGAGGATACCAAAGTTGCCCTAATGGTTGAAGTTTACCCTGATCCCGTACGGAACTAATAACAGTTAGTGACGGGAACATGGTATTGTTAAAAGGAATAGAAATGTACATGTAGTTTTGAATCTCTGACTTGATGGGCAGATTATGTGTAGACCGTACTACCCTGGATATTTGCTTCTTTAGAAAAGGTATTGGGTAATCATTGGTGGATTTTTTGTAATTTATTTTCAAAGACTTCCCGGGAACTCAGCAGCTACTGAACGCCATGTTGACTATATTAGTCTTAAATGAAATTGGATAAGATGAATGGTAAATTAAGGTCAATCGATTGATAGTGGGTTTACGGTAGACTTCAGTTATAAAATGGGAATTACTCCTTGTTATTAGAGCATCATGGTATACAGCTATCATTTACTGACTGGATTTTAAATGAAATATTGGGATGGATATCACCAGATTTAATATCTTTAATTCCTAAAGATTGAATCAGTGTGGAAAAAAAAAAAAGTTCGCCAACACAGTGGCAATAGAGGCGGATATGCAGCCCACCGCTATCAAAAATGTGAAAGGCGATGTCCTCAATGTATATCATACTATAATCCGCCAATAATGTAGACGCCGAAAGACTCATGAACAAATCTATTGACTGCTTCAAGAAAGAATCATTAAAAAATAAAAAAAATTGATAAAGGGAAATCTTCTGACTTCCTAATAAAGTGACAGAATATATATAATACTTTATTTCAAAATGCTGAAATGCGTTAGTGATGAGGTCGAAAGAAATGGACGTGAACAACGAGTTCCCGTCCAATGAAAATAATTTAAAGTTTTCATGTTTAATTTACTGTATCGGATTCGTAAAGATTGCAATTGGAATACAAATACAGCTTTAAAAATATAAATTTTTAAGAAAAAGCATTATAAGAAAAGTAGGCTTTAAGTTCCTTCGAATTTCCTTTTTTTTTTTCTTGTTTCGATCATTCTTGAGTAGACTCTTCAAAAACGTATTTGTGTTTGAAGTTATTAATAAAGTAGAAAAATATGTTTCATAAAGCAATTAATCAGTCCACTTTATTGAGAAACTCTTGAATAACATTTGCACGGAGACGGCAACAGCTTTATGGCAGGCAGACTGCTAAATCACAGAAACGGCCCTGGATATCTTATGCTAATATATAAAGCTGAAGAGTTTGTATGTTTGAACGCGCTAACCTCAGAACTACCAGTACGATTGAGGAAGGTTAGAGGCTATATAACATCCCGCTACGACCAATAGGAGCGGAATAGTAAATATAACCGTAAACCAACGGGTGCGGCCTTCGGCGATGGGGCGGTTTGGCCGCAGGAAGAGAACTCAAACATTACCGACAAGGGCCGAATTTAACGCGGGTGACACCGCGGGGCACAGCTCGCACTTAATAATATTTTAAAAGAAATTGGATGCCAAAGACATAAAATCTTCAGAGAGACATCATAGAAAATCCGGAACTAAAATACAGTCTGACCTCTATTTAACGAAGTCGCTAAATCCCGAAAAAAAGTTCGTTATATGTAAAATTCGTTAAATAGAGATTCACCTTTTAAAATTACTTTAAACTACATAAAACAGATTTAAAATACATAAACAATTAAAAAAAAAATTAATGACATAAAGCATACATTACCACAAGTATACTTAAATTTTACTAATAAAGTCTGTTAATTTTGTCTGAGTTTTTTTTTTTTTTGAAAAAGTGTTTTCGCTGATAGTACGTCTCGCATCTTTGCAATCACCAAAAACCCTTTCAGGCGTATTTTCTTCAAATTGTAACCCGCGTCGGATTGTTACAAATGATTTTAGCATTTCATCATTCGAAGGTTTTTTGATTTCTTCATCAAGATCATTTCTATTTTCATCATCTTCATCTTCATCACAATTCATTGCTGTATTGTTTTAATTTTTCACACTGTCCAAAATATCCGATTCAGTTAGTGTTTCCGAGGTCTCAACTTCAAAATCAAGTGAAAGATAATCATCAATCAGCACATCATCGTTAATTTCTTCTTTTTCCCTCAGTTGTATCCTCGAAAAAGTTCTTTAAATAGAAAATGCACTTCGGTATTTGGAGGTTAATTTAAAAAGAAATTAGCAAAATGTCATGGTTCCAAAGAAAAAATTCGCAAAATAGAGAAATTCGCAAAATAGAGGTTCGTTAAATAGAGGTCCGACTGTGCTAAAATCAGATTAAGAAAGGAAGGAACAGATTGAGTTAAATTAAAAAAAAAATAAAAGAAATAAAAAAAAAGACTGTATTCTTCCTCAAATTCTGTACAATATATAAGTTGAAAAGTCACTTCAGCAAACCTTTCATGGGAGGTAACAAGGAATAAAAGTTAATGGCACCCTGATCAACAACTTTAAGTATACAGATGATACATTACTCCTAGCAATATCACCTCAAGGGAATTAAATAATAAAATCTTAAAATGTGTCTAACAATGAACTTTAATGAACTCAGAATAAATAAAAAAAATGTGCTTACTAAAGAAATTAGACTTCAGCATCAAATACTCCAACTCAAATTTAGAACAAGTCTGATATTTCGGGAAAAAAGGTCTTTACAGATAGACAAAAACAAAAAAAATAATTTTATATTAGTTCAAGCAATATCCAAATTCAAACAAAATTAAAAAGTTACAAATGAAAAAAAAAAAAAAAAATTAAACATACCTTGAAAGCCTACATTTGGCTAATTCTTTGCATATGTGTGAGGCAGATGTGTTCCGATATTTATCTGCTTCTTCTTCTAAAAACAGGTTTATACTTATCCCAGTTGTAAGTAGTTCTGGTTTGTGTGTAATTGTTTGTAGGTCCTGGGGAAAATTGTATTTAATTACATAAAAATTATTCTGATATAAATACTTAACTGAGTTCCACGTCATTCGCCTTTATACGTAGTATATTTTTGAAAACGAGATTGAATTTACCTATTTTCAACTGTAGATATTTCCCAGATGCACCGATATATAGCTCGGCGTTCCCTATCGATACATAATCGTAGCGCTCATGAGGTTTCTGGGGGCTTCCTTCCTTCAAAGGCGGCTTTTAATAAAAGGTCGGTCAGCGAAAATAACTGGGAATCCATCTGAATGAATTTTGGCATTGATGAAACACGTGTTCAATTCATTTACTTCAGTTTCTCTTTTGCAGCC
>JAFIDM010030678.1:0-18704 GCA_023159025.1 Thereuonema tuberculata | reverse complement strand
GAACTGAACGTCTACTTTTCATAAACTATTACGTTTTATTTGCCTTTTATTTTTAAAACTGTAAAACAAATAAATAAAATCTTTTCCTGAATTGTAAGTACTACACTTGTGAACAGTATTTACATGTAAAAAAAAAACACATAATAAATAGTTTTTGTTCTTTAAAGTGTGTATACATTTTTCTGGCGGACCCTGTATAATAAAAGAATATATTTCTAAATGACACATACGATTTTTTTTATTTTCTATCAAAAATAAAATATACTTTTAACATAAAAAACAAAAGGGGAAATGGTATTTGGTGATTGTACTTATACAATAATGATAGGAAATTATTATTTTTTTGATAATTCCAGAGTCGAGGTTATTCTCTCTCATTTAAACATTCTCCATCCATCAGTAATGAAACTAGTAATCAGGCAGGTGAATTACTCTTACAGAAGTAGCTTTTTCATATTAATTTAAATTTCTCAAAAACTGGCGTATAAACTAATGTAAAATCACAAAAGATATGTATGTCTTGATCAGATTCATCTTGATTCACAGTATAAATTCAGTTTTCAGAATGATATCTATAGATTACTAATACATGTAGGTGATTGGGAGTGTCAGTTTATTACTTAAAATATTGTCGAACGTAGTAACTCAAATTGTAAATCATTGATATGCATCACCATTCATACTAAAGAAATTAGTCTTATTGTCTTATGTTTATATTTTAGTGTTCATAAAACTTCTAAGCCTCTTTCCAGATGAAATTTTGCAGTTAAACATTAATATATTTTCACAGGTGTGATTAGATATTAGTATTACAACAATTATTTAGAAGAGTTGACTTTAATTCTTTAGTTTTGTTATTTTACTTTCTTCGAGTTGAAACAAGCAAACATAGCAAGATAATTAAAAAAAGTCTTATTTAAATGAAATTGATAATAATGTTCGATTTTTAAAGAAAAAGTTCTACCATTTATTTATTACTGATTATTTCAGTAATTGTCTATATTTATACCATGTAGATTTATTTCATGGATGTATTTTTTAACCTACAGACTTGATCACAATTATCAATCCAGATAAAGTTTAGTAAAAACATTCTCCAATTATTTAAATACAGAAAATGAATGTGGTATCTGCACCAAATGTAGCCACTTCCTCAGAGTTGTCCAGGTGCAATATGGATTTAGACATTCTAAATGAATTCAATACGAGCATCCTTGAAATTACAGTTGACGCTTTGAATTAAACTAGCTTGAAAAATGATATCTGCGCTCCAACCAATACTAATGTCCATCTTAATATGGTGAGCGTTTGAGTAGCAAATTGTAAGGGGTCGCGTTGTTTTGTGTTTACTAGAAAGCTGTGAATTGATTGATTCATAAATGCTATTAAACACTATCAGTCTCTAAAATGGACGAATTTCCTAATTCACCATTTATTTTTAGGTCATAAAACAGACGGAATTAAAGATACTTTGCGATATGTAATCAGGAAACAGAGAACAATTCAAGATAGTGACCTCTGAATCTTTCATTACTTTTCTGCAAATTTTGCGTTTTCGTTTCGCAGTGTAAGAATGAATTAAAAAATTTCTTGGAACAATAATTATTTTTCTAGTATTGCTTCATAAGCATTACAATAAACATATGATGACATTTCAGAAACACAATGACCTTCAAATTACATTTTTTCATTAGATTAAATTTAAATAGACACAACTTTTATCAGAATTTTTTGAAAAAGGTTTAAACTCTAAAAAAGTATTTAATTGTTTCTTAATTACATTACCAATTCAAATTTTAACTACTTAAATTAAGCGAAAGCGAGATATTAAAAATTGAAAATTAAAAATTTATGTAAAATATCAGATGTTAAGAAATGAGCAAGAAAATATAAAGTAAGTTTTTGTGCTCGTTCAGGGAAAGATTTACGATCTTCATTTTAAGTGAAAAGAAGTAATCAGAAGGGTTTTTGGTCAGGCTACTTCCGGTTTTGGGCAGGGAAATGATGGCAATTAGACAAAATCTTGTTTATAATAACTATTTTTTTTTTTAATGATTACAAGTCCTATTAGGTATACTTATATTAAGAATATCTGTGGTGTAGCTGCTGATAGTTTGATATAAGTACTTAAAACTTAAGTGTAGTTAAGTTAATCATAAAAATTAAGTGTAGTTAAGTTTAGTCAATTGAATCAATTATTTTGAGAACGACTATGATATCCATTGTGGCCACTTATTAGAGTTGTTCAAATAGTGCAACTGGGGTCTAGATTTACTAAATGAACTTAATGCAGGCCTCATTTGAAATTGTTCTTGTCCTTTAAATTACAACGGCTTTGAATAAACTAGTTGTTGCGACAATCTATAGTAGTGTCTCTTCTAACTTCTGTGTAGGTATTGGATAGATTAAAATTGATTTTGTTTTTATTAAAAACATGAATTGACTTCTGCTATTTACTTTGTTACACTTATTTTTTACGTTTAAAAATTCTGTAATGATTCAGTATTTTGTAAAGATTTAGTAAAACTTCAAGTATTTTTAAGATAAAATTATTTTAAATTTAAATGGTATATATTTAAAACATAGCCTAAAGCATTTAAATATATTCTTGCTCTACAGTAAAAAAAATGATCTTCTAATATTGTAATATTTTGAATTATCTCAAATTCCTTATTCGAATCATCATCTTATTTTACTTAATAGAGAATTAGAGAGAATAATCTAATCCAGTGTCCCTTGGTTTGCCACATGGTTATTTGTATTTATAAAGGAGAGTTGCAATCATAGGAAGACTAGAATAGACCGAAGTGTCCTTTTCTAGCCTTCAGGTGGACAGGGAATACGAGGAGAAAGCATCCCTGTCCTACCTGTGTCTTGAACTATCAATAAAGCTTCAGTTTCCTAATTTTCGATCACAGACGAACGAACAAATAGAGGACAAGGCTGATTTAAAATTATATATTTTTTAATCAAAGACATTAGAAAATTAATAATCTACATTAAGAAGAATTCTATTTTTTTAATACGTGAAGCCCATCACTAAGATTTCCCGATGTCTTTTTACTGACAATTATTTTTTTGAACCTATCTTCCAAAAGATGGAAGACGGATGGTCATGTTTATTCCTCAAAAAATAATATCCAAGCTAAGTTTCGTTTTAAGAGTTTATTCTCAGCGATTAATAAAATAAGATCTATATTCTCTAGAATAACTTAGACGAGTCCTTTGGAAACAATGTGGTATTTCTTCAAGCAAGAAAAATATATTTCTGAAAACTTTAAGTTGTCTCCTCAAATACATCTCTGCTAAGTCTGTTACTTTTATTTTCTCTTTAAGCAGTTTTCATTTGAAATCTAACTGAAATCTGTATTTCTGATGATAAATTTATTTAAATTGCTTACATTTTAAATACTACACTTAGCCTCCGAAGAACACGTTTAATTGGTTCCTTGTTCTTTGAAACAGTGTTGCTCGAGACTACAAAAAACGGGATTCCGTTTCAAGTGTGTAAATAAAAAAAAAGTTACGTTTTAAATGTTTTTTTGTTATATATATTGTTATTATTTGAATTCATATTGGTAAACACTTCTAAGAAATCTAGTATTACATAATTCGAATTAATTTTTTAATTTGTTTTGAAAAAACGTTTTATCTTAAATTTTTATTATCAAAATAAAAGAAAAATAAAACAAAAAAATTATAAAACAAATTATAAAAAACTAGTCGGCTACCCATCGCTTCGCTCCTGAAGCCTTGCTTATGTAACGGAAAACAACTTTTTATTTATTAAAAAAACACACACACACACACAAATTACATCAAGTAAACTAAAACAAATATTTGTTAAATTATTTTTTTTTATTTAATTTTTCGATGTCTATATTCTCTTAATCCACGACTGCTTTTAGAACCAGCGTGTGAATCATATATCTATGATATATTTTTAATTTTTAGAAAGATTAGAATGTAGTCCTCGAGGTCTAATGGCTAAGACGTCTAACTTCGGAGCAGAAGTTGCATCTTCGATTCTCGTAGAGTACTTATAGAAATTATTTCTATTTTCACAAATTACAACAATTGCACCAGACAGACAGAGAAATAAAAGATTTTAGTAATATAGATATTTTTTTCAGTGGTTTTTGAGTTACAAAAAGTATTGGTTTTTAAGCTACAAATAATGATTTTTCAGTATTGTACCTAATAGAAATAGTGCTTCTTTCTTTCTTTACTCTCTTTTTTTTATTTCAATTGATTCTTTACAGTGATTTTTGAGATATAAATAGTGATGGTTTAAACATAACTAACATCTTATAAATAACTTCTTCAAAAAACACACAAACACCTATGGCAATATTTCGGCTTCTATTTTCAAAGCCTTATTCATGCCTTTGGAAAGAAGAACACGTCTCCTTATCCTAAAATGAAAAATAATAATACAAAACAAAAATAACTTCTCAAACAAACAACTTATAACGTGATATCACCACGTTCATACACAAGCCAAATTCATTGTTAAAAATTCTTCTAATATTTAAATTTAAAATAAGCAAATTTCTATTTTTTTAAAATAAGCAAATATCTATTATTTAAAAATTTAATGCTTTTTTAAAGTCTTTTAATGTCTATTTGATAGTTTAAGGAATTGAAGATATTATCTTCTTATAATGACATCTTTCAGTGATCGTCACAAGTTCTTCAATACTTCTTACTTATCCTTCTTGCTTCCATCTATCTTTGCAAGCGCGAAGATAAAGTACCTTTCCTTTTAAATTTCGGCAATTATAGTTCTATTTGTAATTTTCGAATTAAAAATAAACAGACGGATCGTAAATTAATAAAAAATCTTGAGATTCAAAAAAAAAAGGTTGAATTCATTCATTATTGTTTGGGGAAAGGGAAAGGACACATAAGTCAAAAAAACAATATGAAGAGAGATGTAGTCCCTATGGCTTACTGGATAAGACGTCTGACTTCGGATCAGAAGGTTGTAGGTTCGATTGCTGTCCCAGATGTTTTATTGCAAAAATTATTTCTATTTTCCATTCGCTCACGAAATGGCGCCGGACAGACAGACAGACAGATAGACAGAGAAATAAAAGATTTTAGTAATATAGATTACTCGAAAATCGTGTTCTTTGAAACCGTGTAATTCGGGGGAAGATATCTGTTCTTCGAAACTACCGAAACTTCAACTACCGTGTTGTTCAGGGGTTAGCTGTACAAATAACCTTTGTACTGATTACCATTTTCTGATATTGCACTAAAAAATCTTCAAACATGTTAAATATATATTCAACGATGTAAAAATGACATTTGATCTTTATAAACTCATTTCCATTATTTTTGAAAATAATTTCAATAATTGATTCAGTTTTTTTTTAATCTTTATATATATATATATTTCCTTTCACAAATATGGTGTAGGAGCTCAATATTCTGAATAAGTCCGCCAGCAAAATAGTTCGATTTCAAAGCTTTTCTTTAAGTTGTTACCCATGGATTTTTTTTGCATTTTTATCAATCAATGCTCAATCAATGTCTATTGTGATTAATGTAAATTACTAAAATCTTTTATTTCTCTGTTTGTCTGTCTGCTCAATTGTTGTGATTTGTGAAAATAGAAATAACTAGTTGCAACCCGTGAAATATTCATGGAAGTAAAACACATTTTACTTTAGTTATCTATCTAGCTATATTTATTTTAAAACTTTTTTTCATTAACACTTTAATTTACCTTTGACCAAGATTTTGATTCTAATTTTGATGAAATCGTCGTTATATCCAGAACAAACAAACACTTTGTCGAAAAAAATATTTGGTAAATTTAATTAATTATAAAATTTCACTTTTATTCAGTTTATTACATTAAAAATCACTTTTATATATATTTTTTTTAATATTCACTAAATGAATAGATGCAAAAGTTTATAATTTCTTCATACTTGAGTATTCTTTTTTTTTTATTTATTTGTTTTTGAATTAAAATTTTTGGATTGATTTAGAATAATTAAAGATTGTAATTATTTCGGGGCAATTTCGGAGCATGCGGCGGGGTAAGACCACAGTTGCCTGCACTCTGCACGCGCTCACACTTTTTACTACTTTTTCTGGTTTCTTGCTCATGCTTAATTTAATAATATTTTTGTAACGTTTTTTTAGATCCAAAACCATTCAATTTTTATACATACGTACTTACTTACTTACTTACTTACTTACTTACTAACTTTTTAACTAAGCAAATTATTTTAATGCGGCAAAAAGCATTTTGTAAATGGGCTAAGAATAATTCCGATTCTGCCCCATTACATAAAAAGATAGATTTCAATACGTACATGCGGCAAGTTCGGAGTAGTTGTCATTTTTTTTCAATTTTCTATAAAAGTTAAAATTTACAATGTAAATTGGTGTTTTTGTCCATACAAATTAAAAAATATTAATTCCACTCCATCTTGGTATCAATTTACGTTAAATATTTTAAAAAGAATTTACCAATTAAATGGTTAAATTCAAACTTAACAAAAACCGGTCCGAAAGTAGCCAGCGCTACGCTTTCTCATTATAAGTTAACATCTGCCCTAAAATAATAGACTCCTACAAATTGAGGCTATGAGAGAGAGCCCCACAATGCTTTACAGGGGCGTAGGAATTATTTCTAGGTCATTTTTTTTATTATTTACTAAATGAATAGATGCAAGCGTTTATAATTATAAGTTTATAATTACACATTTGTCAGTGTATTTTTAAAATTAAAAATACACTAATGAAATTAAATATACTTTAAATTAAATATATATATATATATATTAAATTAAATTAAAGTATTCTCTCTCCGAGTCTCTCCACTTTCATGACAAACAAACATCCGTATGTTTTTTGCCTATTAATAGTACGATTTCTACAAGTTCGATATGGAAATCGAACCTGCAATCTTCTGAACCGAAGTTAGACGTCTTATCCATTAGGTGCGGGGACTGTATTCTAATTTCTCTAAAAAAAAAAAAAAAAAATATGTCATAGATACACTTGCTGGTTCTAAAAGCAGTCATGGGTTGGGAGAATCCATTTTTATCGGGTAGTTTGAGGAACGCAGTCGCACGTTGGGAGAATCCACTTTTCCCTGGTCCCTTGTTATGTAATGAAATGTTAATGAGATAATATTTATACTAATTATAAACATCAAACATAGAAAATAAATTAAAAATAATAATTAAATATAATTTTAAATATTGAAGAAAATTTTATATATAAGACTATTGTAAGCAATTTCGATAAATCTCATTTTCTTTAATTTTTTTGTAATTACTTTAGTTTATCAAGATTTGGGTATAAGCATTTGATTTTTCAAAAATTAAAAATAATTTTGATTTAAGAACAAATGAGTTTTATCTATTCAAAACTTTTTCATCATTTGAACTGGGAAAACTATGATAGCAATAGAATTAAAGGATTAAAAAATCAATTAATTTCTTTATTATCTTTTAATTATCTTTTCACGAGACGACTTACACAAGATTGTGTAGAAAATTATTATTTTTTATTTTTAGAAAATATTTATATTATATTTATATTTCTTATTTTTAATAATTTAATAAATTCCTATTCCTCTTGTTCTTTCTAAATCAATATTTATAAATATGAACTTCTTTCTGTACTATTTAGCAGCATGCATATATACATTTTGTCCAGCACAACTTGAGCCTTAGCCACGCCTATGTCACGTGGTAGGCGAAGAGTTCAAGAAGTGATTTGAGGGGTCAGTGTGATAGTTTTCCATTTTCAGGGGAAATGCACAGATTTTGTTTCTTGGTTATAACAGAGGAATTGATGATATAAAATACAACATTATATATCTATTTTTCTTACATATAATAATAACTAGGTTATATTTTAACTGTAACGATGTATAAAACTGATTTGCTGTTTAAGAACTGTTATATTTATACTGTTTCTTATTCATTTAAATTATGAAAAATCGTAATTATATATAAATTATATTAATTAATGTAATAAATATACACACTTCATGGTAATAATATTTTATTTAACAATTAACTGCTGACAGTTAAAAAAAAAAGCAAAACTTGTTTAAAAACAATTCCGTAAAGTTCCACAGAACATTTACAAATATCCAAATTAAGAACATTGGCACTTGTACTAAGAGATTCAAAATAGAATTAGATTGACAATAATAATAATAACTGGATGAATTACAATGCAAGTTTTGATATAATGGAAATGAAAACAAAACTAAAATAATATAATATTATTTGTAATAATAATAGTCAATCAAAACATCAAAATAAAATTGCTAGAATAAACAACAATATTGCAGGTGATGATTTAAATTTTTAATAATGAAAGATCGTAATTGTTTTTAACGAAATTACAAACACTAATTCTTGACTTTTTGCCAGAAATAAATGTAATCATCAATCAAAAAAAAAAAAAAACCTTGTTTAAAAACAATCCCGTAAAGATCCTCAGAACATTTACAAATATACAAATTAAGACCATTGGCAATATAGTTAAATATACTCAATATTCTCAAATTATAAATGTTATTCATAATTATTTTATAAATAATTTTTTTTTAATAGTAAATATTTTTAAAAAAAATTTCCTAATCTTGTTTTTTTTTCCCCAAATTTTTCTTTTACAACCCTCACCCCTATTGTGAAATGTCTTCTTCGTTTGAAGAGGCGTGGCTAAGGCTCAAGTTGTGCTAGACAAACAGTATTGAAATTTGATGTTTCCATGACTACCATTAGGTTCGCTGCGGTCAAATTGTCTCTCAAGTTAACAATGAGTTAATCCCTAAGTGTCGTGTATTGTCTATATGCTATTTGCTGCTAATACTCATTGTTAAAGATATTCCACTGTTAGCTTCTAATAATTTTAATTTTCTTAATTTTTCTTTAATTTTCTGTAACAAATATGGTTTTCTTGTAATAACAAAAGATTTGATTAATTGATAGCACAAAATAGATTAATTAAATTAGAAAAAAATTTATTGAAAAAAAAATTTTATTGGGAATTTTTAATTAAAATTCTTTTAAGTATAAATATAAAATGAATATTCATATTCATATTAAATGAATTTAATGTTGCACCCTCTTACTTTTATCTGTTTTGTTCTGCCAAAGGACTTAAAATTTTAGTTCAATTATTGTGCCAAAAAGAAAAAAAAAGTTTTTATTCAGTTTTATTTTCCTTTTAGTTGTCTCATGTTCTCTCTAAAAGGCGCTGAATTCTAATGGACAGTGAATGGTCAATTCAACGGTGCCTCCTGATTGAAGTTTTCGCCCCTGTCAAGGATTTTATTTTTGCATATCAATTGCCATCCCTGTTGAAATGTTTATAAAGTTTATAAAGTTGTTTCTTGTCACATTTGTAGAAGTTGTTGATTTGAATTTCTAGTCCTAAAATTTTAAGCCTAAATCTTTGTGAAAAGACAATTTAATTTTCCCATTCAGTAAAATTGAGTTAGTTCAGCATTTTTTCATGCTTAGGTAACGTGGTCAACATATTGTTATCGCACGTATGGATTAAGTTATCAACGAGCTTAATTGGGTGTTAGTTGGACTGTTGCACGAGATGTGTGGAATTAACCCACGGGAGACGTATTGTTTCAGTATGCCTGCAGACAGTTCAGCTCGGTCCCTCGAAAGATACAGACGTGAGGGAAGATACAGTCCAGTTCGATGTCTCACTGACTAAGACGTGTGAGATACAATTCTCATCCTCTCAAGGAAAGCGAGGACACCCGCAGACATTACGAATATCCTGAAGACGAAGGCAAAGGAAACTGTAACAACATAGTTTTGCCAGAATACGGAGGCAAACGGAAAAGCTAAGCCGAAGAAGAAGGCTGGATCGACCGTTGACGAACCAAAGAAAAGGGTTGGATCGTTCTTTGACTCTTTAAAGAGTGAAGATATATTTTGTCGGAGACAAAAAAAGGAATCCTTACCGTAAGAAGGACCGTCGACTTGCCAGAGAAAGAAACAAGAAGACAAGATTGGTCGAGAAACATTGATTGGACCAGGGATAGAAATACATTCTGCCCGGGAGATACAGTTTCAGCGGGAACTTCTATAACAACGCAGTGATAAGCCTAATACAAGGTGAAAAGCCTATCCAAAAAAGGTCGAAGTAGAAAGACGATAATTGCCACCAGCAAGATTTACATGATTCACCAAGATTAATCGAATGTCGTAATGAAACTTCTGTGATAGTGAAAGCCAATGCTCGGTATCAATATAGCGAAGTTCGACTCACTCCGGAAAAAGAAAGAAATTTGAATTCGACGACGAAGTCTTATTAAACAGTGAAAGGAAGACTTCGTAGAAGTACGCAGATACAAACAAGGATAAAAAGGCTTAAACGAAGGTGATTAAAATATCAACTGCTGTTCGACAAACGAATTCAACGTTTAATGTAAGTAGAACTTTACTTGAACAGTTTCAGTTATTTAAATGGGAAAGTTAGAAGCAAGTTAGGCTACAGGATATCAGAGACTGGGAATCATCTTGGATCTAGAGAATTCAGCGAAATAATTCTTTAAAGTTGAAATTAGTGGCGAACTTTTATCAGTAGAGTTTCTAATGTAAAAAAAATAGGAATTCTAATTTCATAGAACTTTTGTAACTGTATGTTAGAGAGGTCGTCATAGAAGAGAAGAGAATTGGTAAATTTAATTGACAGCAGCTTCAGCAAAAAATAACGTAAGTGTGTTAGTTTGCCGAATGAAGCCTCGTTGCTGAACAGAAGCAAGCTATGCCGTATAGAAACAAAGAACTTTTAATTTAAGGACATTAAATATTATTTAATTCTAGTAAGAGATAGAATTATCTGTAAGCTTGATTTGAACAAGCCTGTTGTAATTTCTGTCGCCAAATTAAATGTGTTAAAGATTTCCATGTGTTGTTTTTATTGATAATAGATTCTGAGCACTGATTTTTCTTTATACTCTGCTGATTGATTTCCACTTATAATTTAAGAACTTAAACTTTACAACATTGAAAAAGATTTGCACTAAGTAGCATTTCGAAACGTCTGTAATTTTATTTGTTTAAAAGTAAATTATTTAGTTTAAAAGTGTGTGTCAGGCCTTTCCTTTTTGGATAATTTCCACAATGCGCGTAAAACTTCTGAAGTAATGAAATCTTAGGCAAGTTTTGTAAAAGGCTTCGAATGAACTCATCAACCTCAATGAAGCTTTAGTTAGGATAGGTATCCCTCTGGGGCCCTTAAGGACGCTGGAGGTAAGGCTCCAACGCATCAGTGACTAAGATGTGGTCGGGTGGTCATCCCCAACGATCGCCCGCCTGTACCACCGGGAAAATGAGCTTTAGGCATTTATTAATTAGTTACAAAAGAGAAAATATATTATCTTGGTTTCTTTATTATCTGGATTGCAGACAAGGGCCGTCTCATCTTTTGTGAAATCTCCAGTGATGTATTATTAGTATTTTTGATCCATTATTAGCAATTTAGTTGTGATGTTAACATTGATAAATGAAACTATTATTAATCTACCTTTGAAACGATAGCAACGATTACTATTGGGAAAAGAATTATTGACAACTGTTGTGTTTGGAATACACAAAGCCACTGATCAGAATAATACATAATAAGAATAATAATATGATAATAATCATTGTCGTATTTTTTATTTGGAATTATTTTTTCTATTTCTATGATAATTTAAGGAAATTTTTTTTTTCTTAGATAGTTTCTGTTCGATTTTTGCATTATATAAAACACACTTTACGATTTATATTTTAAATCAAGAAAACCCACAACTGGACAGTAAATATGCTTTCGCACACTGAGCCAAAATCAACGGGAATCCTGAACAGTTGTTTCATCCTTATTAGGAATCATCAGCAGAATTTACCCTTGATGTTTGGCTCAGACTACGGGAAAGTTAAGGGGAAACCATTCTCGCTCCCGGGAATGGCCGCCCAGATAAAAAACAATCAAATAAAAAATATTCCTGTGAAATCCACTTACCTGGATTTAACTGAAAGCACTAAGAAATTTAATTATAAAAAGAAAAACATCGTAAGTGCAGTTGTGGTCTGTTCTTGATTTATCAGTTATTATGGACGTTAAAGTTTGCTTTTCATTGCACTTATGATGTTTTTCTTATTTCTTATTTATAATTAATTTCCTTAGTGCCTTTCAGTGAAAGGACAAGTGATTAATACTGTGGATTAATACTGATAATACTGAAAAAAAAGGATTATTTTTAATTTGATTGTTTTTTGTTTTGTTTTGTTTTCTCCGGGAGAATGAATGGACAGGATTATTTTTATTTTGTTTTTATTTCCTTTGTTATCAATAGGGAGTTTTTTTTTTTTTTCATATATTCATTTTTTCGTTTTATTAATTAAATACTTATTTATTTTATTCTGTTTTGTATTTCTCTATGAATATTTATATCTTTATTGTTTTTATTTATTTATTCATTACAAGATCCCGAATGTTTTATTTATTTATTTATTTATTTTTCTTTAATATGTCATAGTTTTTTTTCCTCAGTATTTTTCATCTATTGCAAGTTCATATAGTGTTATACTCGTAGGAGTGGTACACTCAATAAAGTTTCTTCTTATTATTATTTATTCACTCTTGTTATCCCATGCTCTATTTTCAATATGACTTCATTATTCTTATTTTTGTATTTATTGCCTTGTTATCAATAAAGCATATTTTTTTTTTTAATTTTGTTAGTTATTCATTTATTTATGTTATCCAATATTGTATTTTATCAAGAAATTTTATTTCTTTATTTACTTCTCTATTCATTTTGATATCCCTATGTTTTATTTATTTATTTATGTATTTATTCATGTTCTATTCATTTTCAACAATCATCAGGTATGTTTTTATTAATTGTTTTTAGTTTCCTCATTATATTGTAATCATCCCATTGCTTGAGACTCCATCTTTCCCTTTCAGCCAATGGAATCTACCATGCGCAGATTGTTAATTCTTTTATGTTCAAATTGTTTCTTTCTTTTTCTTTGTTCTTCTGTAGTCTGAGGAATAGAGCCGTTTACTTCGGGCTTCTCGAAACATGTCATTTTTTTAAATACGTGTTTTTTATGTATTGTGCAGTATTAATCGCATTATCATTTATATATATTTATATTAAAGTTTTTAATTTTGACATTTTTAATTCCTTTTTTTTTTTATTCTTTGTTTTTATTCTGTCAATGTTCTCGTATATTATATAGAAGGATACACGTTTGGCAGAAGTTATGTTTCTGAATTTCATGTTTATTTTTTGTTTTTGTTTTCAAAACAAACAACAAAAACATTATAACGGTCTAAGACAACAAAACTTCGAGAAACGGAATTGCTTTGAGAAATCTTCCTCAGTCCAAAATGAAATTGAAAATTTTTAATGATTTTACATTTGTCGTTCCGAAGACGTACATTTTAAATTGCATTTTATGAAGTCATTTCTCAGAAGCAATAATATTTATTTAATCTAATGCTCAGACATTTGGAACATAAGCCATTTGTCTTCTGGCTTCCTAGTAAATTTGTCCATCGGATCTCCTCCAGCGAAGTTGAAGTGCTTTACACTTTCTTAGATGTTTTCAGTCCATTGGGGTATCTTCATTGCACAAAATGCAGTTTGGTAAGGCTAATATTTTGAGTCGATGTAAGTGATCTCCCAGACAATCATGGTGAGTGATTTTACGTAATGCAGCGACGGTTTCACTGCGTGGTAACTCAGGTATGCTTTTGTTATTTAGGAGTGGTTCCACCCAATGTTTCTCTTTACTCAAATTCTTAATGTATGCCAACCATTCAGATTTGAAACAGGATTTAATTTTCAGCTTTGCAGAATGGAAGGATAATTTAAAACTAATTTTGACGGTGAAATAGAAGCAATATATATTGCCATGACTCAACTCCGCATCAGAATGGAATCATTTCAAAATGTCGTCATATTTTGTGACTCATCATCTGCTATTCAAGCCGTTACAAACTTCAAATATCCAGTGAGCTCCAGAGTGTTGGAAATACGATCTATCCTGGCAGAGCTATACAAAATGAGAAAGGAGGTCATGTTCCAATGGATCCCCTCCCATATCGGCATTAAAAGTAATGAGGAAGCTGATTATCTAGCAAAAAAGGGAACAACAATATTAAATTACATGATTGAATTAATAAGATTTATTTTGGATGAAATACTAATGGAGAATCCAAGATTTTTAAAATCTATGAACCCAGTTATCTGTAAAAAATAATAATTAATAGGAAACTTATGATTTCTTTTATCTTTAACTAGCAATCCCGTAAAAGTTTTAGTGATCTCGTGACCTTGAATTCTGAGGTGATTTTCTCAGTCCCGTAACCTCTGACCGGACCGTGACCGGAACTACCATTAAAAAGTTCATTTCAATGAAAGGAACAACTTTTCTTTGCATTTTGGTAATCTAAAAGAAACGGTTTAGAAGTTGACCTTAAGTCACGTGACTTCCGGTCGACCCACATACATAAAAAAGTAAAAGAGCCATCCCCTATATTATAGACTACCAAACATTTGAAACCTAACTTGTATAAAAAAATTGACTCAACAAATCCTACATCTCTTTTTTCTCAGCATTCTATATTTCGTCCTGAATGAGAGGACTTCTTCAGGAATCTCCAATAAATACAAAACATAATATAAAAGGAATAAAATAAGAAAGAGAAAACCTTTCTCTTCTTACGAACACCAATTATTATAACAAAGTAAATTGTAACAAACAAATCATATTATAAATTAAATTGTAACAAACACATCATATTACAAATCATATTACAAAATTAACAATCGCATCATATTACAAATAAATGCATCATATTACAAATGAATGCATTTGTTAATACAACCAAATAATATGAATTAATCATAAATTAAATAAATAATTAGAAATTTACATCACATCTAAATTGAACATACATGTACATTCTCTGATAAATATTTCACTTTAATGTTAAGAAATCTTTAAGTTTCTTGTTTTTAATCAAGGATTTCTTGAATAAACATAAGGAGACATCATTTACCTTCAGAGATTTATCTTTATTAATGCAGACACAACTATTTATTAAACAGGATTCTAATTTATATCTTTTTTTCTCATCTTTCCCATTGAAAACATTATAAACGATAGGGTCAGGGCAGTGACCTTTGTGTAAACAATGTTTAGCCCATTCTGATATACAGTAGAACCCCGATTATCCGATTTAATGTGGACCAAGCCTAACTCGGATAACCGAAAACTCGATTAAAGCGAAAATTGTAAATAAAATAAATCGTATAGGTTTAAATGTATATTTTAACAAATACAAAAGTTATATAGATACACTACATGCAATTCATATTGAAAGAGTTCTTTTACTTAAACATAACCTTTTACTTTTCTGCACACCATTTTTCTAATTCGTTTCTCTTCCTTTTCCAGTCTCCAACAGTAACAGCTCCGACACCGAGATCTTCCGCTACTTTCTTTATTGATTCACCATTATCTATTCTTTGGATTGCTTCTAATTTTGTTTCTAAAGAAACAACAACTCGCTTTCTCTTATTGCTACTCATTTCAGTAGAATTGACTGAATGTACCACCATACTTTCAGATACACTGGACAATGTGACCAATCGAAACCATTCCCCGATTCCAGGGAGGTGATCAGTCGAAACCATTTCCCGATTCCAGGGAGGGAATCATGTTACGAGCCAAAACCATTTCCCGATTCAGGGAGGGGATCATGTTACCAGTCAAAACCATTCCCCGATTCCAGGGAGTTGATCAGTCGAAACCATTTCGCGATTCCAGAGAGGGAATCATGTAATCAGTCGAAACCATTTCCTGCTTCCAGGTAGGGGGTCATATGACTAGACGAATTTAGTGCGACCAATATTCTGCGAATTCTCTTTCGTTTTCCTGAGTGTTTGTGAGATCAAGTTCAGAATTTTTATCGGTAGCTTTAAAAATGGAAAATGTAGAACCAAAAAAAAAGAAAAAAAAAAAAGTCATAGAAGTAGCTCGGTTAAAGCGGAAACTCGGATAATCGGGCTCGGATAATCGGGGTTCTACTGTATTTTCTTTTTTCTTTTCATATGCCGTCGTGTGTTCTTTTACCCTCTCCCTTACCGTACGGCCTGTACTCCCTATGTATATTACCCCATAATCTCTGCACTTCAATGCATATATAATTCCCATACTAGCTAAATGACTGTCTTTTTTTCTAATTCTTTCTTTCTTGAATAGTGTGTTGTCCTTATAGTAAATAATTTTGGTGTCATTACTGCTGCATACTTCTTTTACTTGTTTATTTATATTAATCTCTATATGTAAACTTAGATATTTTAAATAGTTCTTAGTTGTTTCTTCATTTTCTTTTAATTTTACAAATTTTCTCTTTTTGAAAAAATCATTAATAATACTTTCTATAAATTCTTTTAAATACTCATTTATTGTTAATATTTCTTTCAATTCCTTAATTTTATCTAACCAAATCTTTTTATCATGAGTATAATAGGTGATGCGTCTTAGATGACCTTTAATAATTTCTTTTTTTGTAGACATTAAACGATTTGAGTTAAAATTAATCATATGTTTGGTTTGAAATTCCTTTCTATAATATTCACATTTTATCAGTTCAAAATCATCTTTTTTACTTTTTATATCTAAAAAAATTAACACTTCCGTCTTTTTCTTCTTCTACTTTGAATCTTACATTAGTATTTATGGTATTGATGTTATTAAAAAAATCTGTCGAATTGCCTTCTAGTACCCTCCCAGATTATAACAATATCGTCCACATATCTTCTGTAGAGAAATTTGGCTTCCTTCCATTTCATTACATAATCTTTTTCAATTCTATTTAAATAAATGTTACATATTGAACCCGAAATCGGGCTCCCCATAGGGAATCCTTTGTTCTGAACGTACATTTTATCTCTATACATAAAATAACTGTTTTCACAAATCATTTTAATCAAATCCATAAACCAATTTTTGCTAATTTTGCATTTTTCTATAATTTCTTCATCAAATTTACTTCCTATTATTTCTAAAGCGTCTTTAATGGGGACATTTGTGTACATAGACTCTACATCTAATGTATATAATTTTATAGATTTATTTTTATTATTATTCCTGTATTCTTCTATCGTATTCGCCATTTCTTGTGTGTGATTCACAAAGCAGATTATCCGATAAGACCAGTAATAAACTCTTTTGGTTCCCCTTTGCAAAATTTAGGAAGGTTCTTAAACTCTATTTTGAAATACATGAAACTTCATGAACCAGAATTGATTTTGAAAAACAAACAAGAAATGGTGAAGACAGTCATTTAGATAGAATGGGAATTATATATGCATTGAAGTGCAGAGATTGTGGGGTAATATACATAGGGAGTACAGGCCGTACGGTAAGGGAGAGGGTAAAAGAACACACGACGGCATATGAAAAGAAAAAAGAAAATATATCAGAATGGGCTAAACATTGTTTACACAAAGATCACTGCCCTGACCCTATCGTTTATAATGTTTTCAATGTGAAAGATGAGAAAAAAAGATATAAATTAGAATCCTGTTTAATAAATAGTTGTGTCTGCATTAATAAAGATAAATCTCTGAAGGTAAATGATGTCTCCTTAAGTTTATTCAAGAAATCCTTGATTAAAAGAAAATAAACATAAAAGAAAATTATGGAAGTGTGACAAATGTAAAAAAATAACAACTTGAAATAGAAGATTGGATAATAATAGAGAGGAAGAAACAAGTATAAACAGTATTCAGCAAGAACATTTCCAACCACCTATCACCCGCACAGTAGACATGGATTCAACCAGCAAGGAAATAAATCGAGAATTAGGTGATACCATTTTAAAAGAAATAACGGGGATCAGGGAATCTATAAACTTCATTAACAAACAATATGAAGAAATACTAACAAAACTAAACAAATATTAAGAAAATCAAAGGGAAATGAAGGAAAACATGAAAAAAATTGAAAATGAGAATAAAATACAGAAGGAAAGTATAAAACAACTACAAAGCACAGTTGAAAGACTAGAGACCCAACAAAGAAAAAATAACATTGAAATTATTGGAGTAGCAGAATATGAGAATGAAAATATATACAATACTATACAAAAGATAGCAGAAATAATGGAAATACAAAATGATCCAGAGAAAATTGAAGCTTGCCATAGATATGGCAAAGTTAATAAAAATAAAGGAAGACCTATAATTGTAAAATTTGTAAACAGAAAGGATAGAGATTATTGGCTTTCAAAATTTAAACAATTAAGAAATTTAACAAATAATAATATCTTTAAGAATAATAACACAGAGAAAATATATATTAATGAAAATTTAACATTAAAACAAAAAAACCTATTTTGGCAAACAAAAATGGAAGCTAGAAACAAACAATACAAATTTGTATGGATAAAGAATTCCAAAATCTTAGTTAGAAAAAATGAAAATTCTAAAATTATTAATATACTAACTGAAGAAGACATTGAAAAAATTGATTAATATGTAGAAAAAGAAAATAAAATGGAAAAAATAAATCAAATAGAATTAGGAAAACTCAAAACAATTGAAAATATTAAGGACTGGAATCCTGATAATAATCAACATAATTTACTTTACCTAAATATTAGAAGTTTAAAAACAAATTTTT
>JAFIDM010030485.1:30777-47964 GCA_023159025.1 Thereuonema tuberculata | reverse complement strand
TCATACTCTGAATCTTGTTGGTAGGGATTGTGCTCAAACTGCAGTTAAACTATAACATTCTTTGTAAACATCCATAAAATGTTCAAAGTCTTCAGTTCAAGTCCCCAGCGGTGGGAGATACTGAAAGAACATCTTCCTTTCTTACTGCATAATATGTCAAAGACAAGGTCAGCAAGAATTGACTGTCTCAGAGCAGTTGCACAGCATTTGTGTTACAAATGGACTGGAGAGCGGAGTTAAGTTACTAATTCGACAGCAGAGTCTGATCTTCTGGGTATCACAAAATATTTGGATATCTTTGAATGTGTACTGATGTCATTTAGATTAAAATTCTCACAATGATCCATGAGGTCAACTGGGTAATTGAATCTCTTGATGCTACATTAGATGTGGAAAGGGACAACATTGATCAACTATGGGCAGATATTCTGTAAATGAGAGAGAAATGGAATGATAAATTTAAAGAAGCACGGTATCAAACAAAATTGGTAGTTTAATAATTAAATAACTCGCAGGGGCCCGGGTACCCAAGTAACACAACTCAAAAGTTGACCGAAAATTACTTCAGGGCGAATGGGTTCCACAACATAATTGACTTAATTTATCGATGACCTTTTACGCCGCTTTTCTGCAGTCAAGAACATTAGTGGACTGTTTGATTTTTGTGACACTTTAAGCAGTTAGATGAGAATGAGTTGTTACAAAAAGCTAATCAGTTTCAGCTGTGATACCCAAGTCAAATTTCAAGTGACATTTAGAATGAAGTGCTTCTTCTTAAAAGAATTTTTTGTATGAATTTCAATCTTGATGCTGTGTTACCTAAGAAACTTATGGTGGTATATTGAACTTGATGTTTGGCAATGTTTTTCCAAATATCCTCATCGCATTGTTATGTCCTTGTCAGCAACAGTGGCTAATGGGAGGCGCTTCTAAAACGAATCATACTTTCGGCCCACAACGTTGGAATGGATTAGCAATTTTAAACATCAACAGTGACAAAGCAAAGTTTCTCTCATGTAATTGATGAATTTTCCCAAAGAAAAGCATGTAAAGTATTTCTGAATGTGAAGATGTAATGACCATTTCTGATCTGAAATTCGGAATACAGAATAAACATGGATGTACTATTGTATTTAATGCTTCTTAATACAGTACTGTATATTGTATAGAAGACAATAGAGTAATTGCTTGCCTTTACCGGTTGGTTTTTTTAAATCGTTCTTTTATTCTATTCTGTTACATGTATCAGTATATTATACACACTATTTGTACATATCCATACGTAAATCATATGTATTTAGCACTTTTTTCAAAAATATTTAAAATAGGGCCTACATTTGGTTTGGTCTAGATCCAGCTCAGCACGGTCCTGCTCATTAATAACATGACACTGTTTCAAATGAATATATTTGTGTGTGATGGTTAACGAATATAGGCTAAATCTTAGTCTTCTGATGCATGTGTGGTTAAAAAGAAAGTGCAAAATAGAAGATTCAAGACTTTTTTTCCAATTCCCAAAGCAATTGGAGGGGTTTTTATAACCCCTACTACATACTTCTCGGTACGCCAATGGAATGACATCAAAATACCACTGTATAATTATATGAGTAGCCTTCATATATGAGCAACATTTTGAATATTTTAAACAACTGAGCAATTGGCTAATCTATATGATGATTCACCGTCTCAATTGGAAAGAAGAAACTTCATATAACGTGGAATTCTTCACTGCCTGAAATTTATATCTTTCTGAAATCATAAGGTATCTGTTTTTTCAGAATCCGCAATTAACCAGATACTTATTCAGTCGTATACATAAGGACGAATTTATTAGTTTGGCCGCCACTAGGGAGCGCTATTTTTGCCGCCCCTACAAATTCTCCCATTAACGCTGTGAAAACACACACCCCTATATATGGTATCGTATACGTACCGGCGTATATAACTAGCAGTCGTACCCGACTTCGCCTCGATAAGCAAAGAAATTCATGCCTGTCATATTTATTGATATAATTTTTAATAAAAAAAAAAAGAAAATTACAAAATGCAAGTAACTTACATTAAAGGAAGCCTTCTCCGCACCTTCACTTGGCGAAGTCATTGATGATGTCGTCATCGTCTATTCGACGAAGCACTTGAAATTCACTAAACAACACAGATAGGGAACTGAATCTGTCTTCCTCAAAAGAAGAACGAAGATAACTCTTCACTCTTTTGAGAACAGAAAAAGATCTTTCTGAGAAATACTAGTGATTGGCGAACAAAGAAAAATACGTAACCCTACTTCAATGTTTGGATAAATATCTAACATTCCTTTTTTTCGAAGCACACTGTAAAACTGCAATGTGGACAGTGTTTCACCCACTTTACTTTCGCAAGACATCAAGAATGATCGTAGACTAATGCATTCGTTTATTAAAGAATCTTCAATATTCCGTGAATCCTTTTTTTCGAGATTTTTAGCACATTGACGGATCATTTTTGGGTCTATTTCATGCAGCTGTGTCAAAAATTCAAAAGGTGCAAGTGACTATGACCGACCTATGAGAGTGCCGCCCTGGGCAGCTGCCTAGACCTAAATACGGCACTACTTACATGTTGTGTGTGTGGTCGGTTCGCACCGAAGTGCGAGCTTCGTTGCAGAAGCATCCGTGCTCCAGGGAGCGCTAGTGTTCCCAAGACGGCGAACCCCTAGCAGACTCCCTAGAATTACAAGGGAAAGATACTGGGGTGGTTTCCCGTGGCCTTCCCCAGGACGCCATTAAGGAATGACGTCAGACCGAAGAGAAAGTGAAGAAGAGGCTACAACACAGGAAAGGAAATTTTTGAAACATCCATGCTCGCTACCGGGATTTGAACCCGGGCGCTGGCACATTGATCTCACAACAGACCGACGCCTGAGACCGCTCGACCACACCAGCGCGGCACTTACATGTTAGTGGTACATAAATTTTCGTAAATCTAAACGTATTCTTCCTATTATTATTACTCGTTAATTTGCTTGTTTTAGTGATTCAGATAGAACGTCAGGTAAATTGACAAAGATTATTGTTTTTTACCCGAATGAAGCGGTTAAATACCGGTATTTATATACTTGATAATAGATTTACAACGACCGATTATTAAATTAGAAGGGTACAGCTTGTTTCGAAGATATTCAGTCAAATTAAAACCCGTAGAATAAAGAAATACAGTATTACTAAAAAATATTAAAGATGAATTTAACATCATAATTAGGTTTCCAAAATTGCTTTAACATTTTCATTCCGTAACAACATTACATTGAAAGCTTCCAAATTGATTCTAAAGAAACTATTTTAATTTAAATGATATTCTGACTGAAAAATTCAAATTATATTACTTTATTATTGACTTCTGATCATAAAGATATTTGTCGAAATACTGCTTACATCTTTCCAAAAGAAAAATTCATTTATACCATCAAAGTGCCTTAGCGACATCTTTTGGCATTCTGGCTTAACATTTTTTTCCCAAATCAACACGCGGTGGCGCTGCAGTTTTTTGTAAAGCTGAAAAATAAAAATAAATAAATTCTTATCCACGTCTTGCATTTTGTTTAATTTAACATGAACCAAGACTTGGCTTTTAAGTTAAGTAATTTGGAATGCATAATGATAAAAATGAAGTTGTACTGACAGATTCCTGATTTTTTTGTTGTTGAATTTAATTATTACTTTATATTATTTTGCAACTTACAGTAATAAGCAATAACTTATATTTTATTATTATAAATAATAATAAAAAATTCATAACGATTTGTAAATTCACAAAACATTATAAGGTGAAACTTTCACTTAGTGTTACTGAAAATTATATAGAAAATATAATAAAAACTTATCTTTCGGTTCATTTCATTTACAAAAAGTACAAACATTTATGTCGGTCTAAATATACGAATTTGTATTTTTTCCTTCGGGCTGGCAGAAAAAAGAAAATTTATAATATTAGTAACGATAACGCTACTTGTGCAATTATTGAAAACAGTAACTTCGAAAGAACTTAAATCCTACTTTCATTATTTCTTATTTTTTTTTTAAGTATTGAAAACGACAAAAAAACCAGAAGCCTACATTTCTATTCCAATTCTAGTATCTACTGAATACCATTTACTGAAAAAGAAGTGAATTAAATCCAAAATCCTTAAATTGCCTAAATCGGATTAGTTTAACCGGAATAAACTACACAGAATGGATGGACTATAAGGGGATTAAAATTCATAATATTTTCAATAATGAAGTATTAAGAGGAATCTGTTGTTTGCATTCCAGATCCCCTTTGGAAAAAAATCCTCAAATACAGGTTAAGTTTCAAGAAGATTCACCCAATAATTCAAGATATGAGGGGCATGCACTTGATGAACCTCATTTTTTATTGGTAAATAGAAATAATCTAAATAAACAGAAAAACAAAAACTTGGGGAGAGAGGTGGGGAAAGAGCAATCAATTTCAAAGTCTACCAGATCTGAATTGCAGCAGTGGTCTAAGCCACTTTTCTTAAAAATGTTAAGAAAAGTAGCTTAATGTCTTCAGCTAAAGTTTTAAAAATGTGGTTTTTCTTGGAATTTGTAAAACCACTATTTTTATTGGTTTTTAAAGAATTGGGTCTCCTCTTCCTGTAAGATCAAAGTCTTATAATAAGGTTTTGATCAACAAGACGTATGTTGATTGCTTCTGCTAGTACTGGGAGCAAAAGAAGAAGAATGATGTTAGTGATGCATTGATAACTTAAATACGATATTCCATGGTTTATGATAAACAAATTTGAGAGATATTATAATTTTATAAGGATCCTGTAACACTTTACATCAGCTCGACCACTGTTGCACTTAAACTTTGTCTGCACAAGGAGAAAAAAAATATTTGAATAAATATGTTTTGAATATAATGAAACATTGTTTAATAGTAAGAGTTTTGTATATGTTTTAATATGCTGGTTTAATGATTACCAATATTATATGTAGTCAGGAATGCAAAAAGATCTTCTTCATCCACCTTATTTGCTCTCATTATCCTTAGTTCTATTTTCAGAAATCAAGAGTACTGAATAATGAATGGCAAAAGATTATTAATATCCAATTTATTTATTTTTTTGGTGGGGGGATCAATTGAACTTCGTTTGGAATATTTTGGCAAAGGTTTTTCAGATCAATTGTAAGTTATCCCTTCTTTTTTTTTTTTTTCCTTTTAACAAAATCTACGTAGTTACTTTACTCTACATCTGAATAGGAGTATTTAATACAGTTTTTCCAAGGATGCTTAATAGACAGCTTCATATTGTAATGCGACTGAAAGCAAGAGTCCTTAACCTCAGTATATTTACAATTAGTTATTTTTTCAACTAATGGTTGTACTCACAAAATCAATCCTGTTGCATTTCAGTAACATGAAATCTTTTTTTCCCCGTCTGGCTTTTTTTGATCAGTTGTACCCACTTGGCAAAATCCCTATCACATGATAAATAACTATGTCCAGAAACTAGGTGCTTGTATTCTATTTCTTTAACATATTCTCTGTGAATAATTTGTAACCAAGAAGTCACTTAACGACATATTCTTGTTCTATGCAAAGGAATTGTCAGAATACACAAGTAATTTATCAATATTTTGAAGAAAGAAGTATATTTAACTAAACATGACATTGCTTTATCAGTAACTCTCACTGCAATATTTTTGGACCATTTATTTATGTACACTTCATCTGATCTGTCGTAAACACAAAAATTGTAGGTCCACAGTTTTCTCTTGTAAAAATCTTCACGAGTTGGCAGTGCTTGTTGCAAATCAATCACTATTACTTTCACAGAATTATTATAAGCTAGTCTAAGGGCCCATGTGTTATACCCTTTTAGAATTCAAATAATAAGACAGGGAGGTACAATAAATTTCATTCTAACATTAAAGACTTAATATTTCAACACTTATATTTTTTTTATTTTTATTTACTGTTGATTTACTCAAATAATGGATGAACTTGGTTGGCGGAACAACTGTTCTAGAATTACTTGAATTTATGAAAATCTTCAAAAATATTTCATTCCCCCTGTCCAATATTTGAAAGGTTATGTTAGAAAGTTTCATAAGTTTCATAATCCTTTCATAAACAAAGCTGAAAAAGAAAGGGAATGATTTTAAGTTTGTTTTCATGATGACTTAGTTGTTTTTGTTGACGACAGAAATAAAATATCAAAAATATAACTTTTTGCGTATAGTGTAATTAAAGTCATGATTTACTTGATATAGCCATAAAAAAAACAACAACAAGCAATTCATAATTGCAAAAGTTTTTTTTTTTAATAAAATTCTTTCTACAAAAACTGGGCTAAAGTAACAAATAATCAATATAGATCGACTAGAGATAATTGTTGCATATAAAATAAATAACATAAAACAGAAATATACATTTATTTATCTTCTGTACATAACAATTAAAATTAAATGTACAACAAGGAACCATTTTTCACTGATAGTTTAAAAGCAAAGTGTCTTTTCAATTGCTTTTACTTCACTTAAAATAAACAATGTTGGATTTGGGCAGCTTAAAATAACCAAGATAAAACAAATTACATGAACTTTAAGTTTGTATAATATCAAAGTTTGTATAATTAAGTATAATTATAAGTATAACATTAAAGAATAAATAAATAAATAAATAAAAAATAATTTATTTTCAATGACAGTAACTTGGTTATCAAGTTACAATTTTTCTTCAATTTGTATTTTCCACATAAGAGACGTTTATTTCTAATATTTTATTTTGAGGTCCTTTCATGAGTCATAGCTCATTTTAATCAGTAAGTATTTTCCGGAATCATCTGGCCTGTTTTACACAGTTGTTAGGTTTTTGATACATCGATGGTGAAATAATACAATATCAAGATAAGTTATCAAAACCCGATTTCTTATTCTATCTTTTCTTAATCTATATCTATAATGCAGCTTCAAAGTAAAAAGTTGAAAAAAAAAATTCTTGAAAGCAATCTCAATTTTCATTCTATATTCTGTTACACCTAAACAGAAGGAACAAGAACTGCTTGATAACAGGTGAGCTTCCATCTCCCTGTTGTCCTTCATAAAACTTCAAAACAAGGTCAATACAAAAAAGTTTCACAAAATCAAGACTTTCTATTCTAATAAGAACATATCAGTCAAGATTCATTTGATCTAATGCTATATAATTTTTGTCAGAAGTTAGAATGCTATTTCAAAGTGGTTTTTCTTCTTCCCTGTTCCCTATAATATCTGCTATAACTTCCAGAATTATCCCTGTACAAAGCTGATTTTTTTATTTTCCTTTATGAAATGCAATTTTAATTTCTACAGATATCAATAACCATCCTCTCGCAGAAAAACTCATACAGTAGAAATTCTCAATGAGCCTCTGTATTTACTAAAAGTCAGTCAGTCAGAAGTGCACTGACATTATTTTTCTTCTACAAAATGTTACAATATCAAAAGTATTTTGTAGGAGAAATTAAGTAATCAGTTCAATGAAGTGCATTATGTACAAAAAAAAAAAAAAAATAAATAAATTTCACTGAATTTTTTATTGAAGCAAACAAAAACATTCAAAAATCTAACTTATTTCAGATGGAAAAGCAAACTGTTAAGTTAATGAATCATTTCAGTCAATTTCATTTATTTTCTTTAACTCTCAGTAAGTATTTAGGTAGATTTTAATATCATTCATCCATAGTATAAAACTAAGTACTTAAAACAAGATCTACTTGGACAGTTACAACTGCCGATAATCTAAACAAGTTTTTATTTCTATTCCATTATTCTTTCTTCAACAATCAAAAAACCACTTACCCACACATTAAAACAATTGGCAAAAACAGCAAACAATTAATTGATTTACAAGCATTTAATTCAAAACAAAGATAATAATTTTTCACAACAATTCTGAACTCCTTTCAAACAGTAATAAGTATAACTTTAACTGCCAGTACTTTTAATTTGCTCCTCTTTCTTGTAACAATTGTAGATTCTAAGTTACTTCATTAAGGTTCAATAATAACTAGTTACCAAAGAGCTTTTTAAAATAAAGTAACGCAATTCCTTTAGGAAAAGTAATTCTACAGGAAGCTTTTTTTTTTTCTAATTCAAAATATATGAAATTTCCAGAACTTTCATCTCAAATTCAGTTTCTTGAAGAGTTCTCTCTTGCCTGATAACGAGAAGCACTTGATTTTTTACTCAACCTGCATAGAATTGGAAGCCTCAGTGGATGAGAGACCAGTTAGTTGGTCGATTGTAAGCCAGAAGGATTGGACAGTGGAGCAGCAGAGACAAACTATTACCTAAAACCAAAATAAATAAATAGTTAATTATTTTCAAGAAATTATGTTTTGAAATACAATGCATTTCAACTATCTGATATTTCACACTATAAAGTTTTTCCCTGCTAATTTGGAAAATAACATAAGTAGTGAAAACGAAACAACATCAAAACAAAGTGTGATACTTGGGTTACTAAGTAGTTCAATCAAAAAAAAAAAATCCCTAGTTTTAATATTTTTACAAGGAATATGATTTCCCTGCGAGAAAAGACCTCCTCTTTGATTTCTACCAAACTACATAAAGAAAAATATTTCTAACTCTCTTCTTCTAAAGAATAAATCAAGATCCAATCATATGTAAATACAGTACAGTCCCGATTATCCACGAGTGCCACGAAAAATTTTTTTTTTAATTACGAACCTCAAAAAACCAATTTTAATCCAAGCCAACAACAGGGAAAATAAAATAGGCCCTACAGTGCGCAAATCGAAAATTACTGACAGGTTTATTGTGCATCGTGATCCTATAGGCCTTCTCGGAATTTGTGGATGCAAACGTAGAGCAAAGGTTTCTGCTATACTATACATATTTTAAAAGTTTTACATATTATGTTTTTTGTATAATAAAACGTAGTTTTTAATGGTGAAATATTTTTTTCGTGTTTACACCTCATTTTTAGTCTTTTTTCGGGTTATCCGCGAAGCTCTTGCCACCCAATTCCGCGGATAATCGGAGCTCTACTGTACATAAATAATCATTACAATTTCAAGAAAGCAAACTTTCTTCAACTTTATACAAAATTAGCCAACATGAATTGGAACAGACTTTACAATTACAAACATATTAAAGATGCTGTTGATTATTTTTTATTCCTTCATATATAAAATTATCTGTAACTGGGCATATGTCTGTTGTATCTCGATTACATATTTTAATAATCATCAAACATTTATCTCAGTAGGAAAAAAAGCCCAAAATACTATTGACATTCATCCTAAAAAGACCAGATAAAAAGAAATGAAGGAATTTGCAGATCATCTTTCAACAGTCCAGAAGCTACAGAGAGAAACAAAGAAACCCCACTCTGAAGAACCATTCCCATAAAACATCAATCTTTACAATAATGCTGAAAAATTGTTACAATGAACGTTGTTACAGGGTTGAGGCATCATGCCTGGATCCCCAAAATTACGATTTACAAACGCTACAACACTACAATCGCCTGCTGGATAAAGCAGATATCAGAGGCTTATTTGGACGCCCTGCCTGTGTTAATCCCTGTGAAAGAAATCCACAATCCATTTAGCACAGGTCTAGGTGAATATTAGGACCTATTTGCACAAGCAATAAGCAAGGAAAATCTCAATTTTTCCAAACTATGGTTGAGCACATACTTACTGCTTTATTTACCAGTACTCTTGTGAACACTGTCAAAACAACAACTTCTTACACCTGTGAACATTTGACTTATCAAAGTAAACTGCTATAAAGACGAGAAGATATATTAACACACAAAGTTAACAGGCTTTAATATTTTTCTATTTTGAAAATTAAATATGTATATTAATAATAACTTTTCATATATAAATTAAAAATAAAATATATAAAATTTTATTTTTAAAACTCATTTCACATGAGCTTAATGGAGCTGTAAGGCAAGTATTACTTCTACTCTTGCTATATGAGGTACTCCAAAAAGAACAACAGAAAGCAAAAAAAAAAAAAAAAATTCATAGAATCAAAGTTTTTTTGTTTTGTTTTAAATTTCTGGGTAATAACAATCATCCAAATAATACTGAAGCCACAAAATTAAAATAATTCCTAAAATGCAAGTCAATTATCCTTCAAAAGCAGTTCTAAAAATCTTTAATGTTGGTTTGTATCATCATATTAATTGTGAGAGACAATTAAGGAGCAAAATTAAATAGCTGTAATAAAGCATCAATTTATTTTAAGCTTTTGAATAAACCAACAGGATAGTTGGTCTTAGTTGGTCTCCTGAAGATTGTGCAATACATTACTGAACCCCCTGTGCTCATTTTTCTGGAATTCATTAAACAAAATATTTTAGAAATTACTTTCCAACCACTATTCATAGATTGCACAAATTTCTTCAGACCCTTTTGAAATAAAAAAAAAATGTTACCTGCCTCACACTGAGAAGAGGTTCTCTGGAGATAAGATTACCTAAAGTTTAATAAAACTACTTGTATTATGAGTTTGTTTGTTCTGGTTAACTAGAAAGAGTTTTCAAATCTTTAGTTATGCGTCTAAACTTGTTTTAGTGAATCTATTTAATGTTCAATAACATTATAGATGTCCATGTTGAATTCAATATGGTGAATTCAAAACCAAAAAATAATTTTAAGTTTTTTAATATAGAATATTAAAAACAGTTTAAACAAACTACTTCATGGTCTTTAAAGGTAAAAAAGTAAACTATAATCTGGAGATCCTGAGGATTAATAAGTTTTATTTAATGTATTCTGTCAACTAAAGTTCCACAGAGCTCTCAACAAGTGATTATGTTTGATTGAGAAAATACTGTGAAATATCATTTCAACTTTGCTGATTAATTTTTATTATGACTGATCTAAAAATGTCCAATAAGATGCTTGTAGAAGTGTGAAAATGATAAACAGCATGATATCTTATGAGAGATGCAGAAATAGTATTTAAAATTAAGCTGTGACAATTAATTAGCTTTAAGATAGTAAAATGAGCTTTTTACATTTTGCTCAGTTTATCAAAATAATAGTTCAAGATGTCATAGTAATCCAACAGCAAACTTACATATAATAATGATTAAATATGTTCTTCTTTTATTTTTTATACTTTAAATGCTTTTAAAGAATTTAATATTTTCATAACAAATGCATAAATATTACCATACATTCGAACCCACTTCAGAAATATAGAAAAACATAGCGATAGTGAGATCTATTTTTCTTTACAGCTTTTGTATTTTGACAATGAATCAAATAAGCCACTTTGTTTTGTTCCCAGAAAAGGCAAACATTCAAACTGTTAAATGTTCAGGGTCTTTAGAAAATCTTGTGTGACATGCCTAGTGTCATTACCTATATCTGTACATAAATAAAATTATTAAAAATTTATATAAAACTACCTTCAGGGTTTATATATAACCTCTATTACGAAACATAATGGATACTATGCTTAGGTCCCATTCCAAGCTGTCTTATTTTGTAGATGCAAATATACAAATATTCCAAAATATACTTTCGGTCCCAAGTATTTCAGAAAAAGGATTTTCAACCTGTATTATTTTAACTGAACCCATTTTTATAAGCCTATGCTACAATAGGGAAAGATAGAATTTTAAGCAACTTCCTTTTTGAAGACTTTTTTTTTTCTTCAAAATTAATTTTAATTTAATGATTTACCCAATTTTAAAATTGGGTAATCAATGTACACAAGGGCTTACAACCTTATTAAAGGAAGGAAGGAAAAAGCAAAACAAAAAACAAGCAATTGAACTGCATTCCTTGATGTTCTGAAATTCTGTTGCTATAATGAAACAGCAATAATATTGTTGAATTATGTTTGCAAAAGCCACAAGTGCATGTTATAACACACTGTACGAAAAATGGACAAAAATAATGTTTGCTGTTGTTTAATGCAGATACAGTTCAACCTAAAACTTTGAACATTTACACCTATAGCCAGCTCACTCAACAATGATTTGATGGTTGCATGTCTAAAGTTACTATAATACAGACATCAATAAATGAGAAGTTTTAGAAGGCAATGATTGACTCTTAAGCTGAGCTAGATAAGGAAGGATTTATTAATGCAAAGCTTGAATAATGAATGTAAATCTAACAACTATTCAATTTTAAATCATGGATATTGATATAGTTAACTTTATATATATATATATATATATATATATATATATATATATATATATAGTAATGAAATAATTATACAGAGAGGATGAAAAGTCGTATACCTCTAGATACAAATGTCTGTAATGGAGACAGTCATATACATAATGTTTCTGGAAATAAGTCAATCATTGTTCCACAGCACAGCATTAGATGTTTATATGTGTCAATGCCACACCATCTATATGCATGTATTGCTCTCACAATTGTCCTGCTATCATTTTCTTTCCATCCTCTTTGCACATGTCGTGTTCCATCATGATCACACTATTTTTCCAAGTGCATCTCTTTTTTGTCATAAAGCATATATACAGGGTGATTCAAAATTCTCTGTACACACCTTAAAGGTAGGTCAGGAATACAAAAACAAACTGTATTGATAGTGGAATATACGTCCACGAAAGCCACCCGAATGTGCTAGAAGATACAGTAAGATTTAGAAATAAAAGACAACCAGAAAGGTAGACAACATGGTTATTAGCCCTACATTTACAATACGACAGTAAGGTGCACTCTTACAGGTTCACAGTAGGTGCCCAAAGTTCCTTCCACCAACAGTAATACATGTCTCACAATGTCGATGCATGGATTGCCAAACATGTGCAAAAACCTTTCACCGGCACATCCAACTGTCACAGCAACTCATGAGATGAGATCAGTATCAGAAACGAGGGTCTCGTATACGATGCCTTTGAGGTAACCCTAAATCGGACAAGTTGGGTTATGGCCCAACTAATGCTGCCAAACAGCTTCCTCTATTAAAATCACCCTATATATTTACATACAGCCCTCGACTTATGTCCGTTCGAAGATATATCCATAATCCCTGAAGGGAATAAATAACATTTTCGATTATACTTTCAAACAAAACATAAGCGAGTGTAAAGTAAAAAGGTTTCTATTTAGCAACAATGTATCATGAGCAGTGGCAACTTTCCTCGGCAGTCGGTAATCCACATGCATCTTCAACAGTTCCTCTGTTGATTTTGTTTTTGAGAAATAGGTTATTGGTGTATTTATTGCGATATTTTGGGCAACATGGCCCTTACAAGCTCAATCATAAAACCTAGTGATGAATCACAGAAAAAGAGGGGAACAATTGATCTTGAAACGAAGTTGCAAGTTATAAAGCAACATGAATCTGGTAAGCCCGTCAATGTGATTGCACATAACTTCAGATGGTCTCATTTTACGATGACGACCATTTTGAAAAATAAGGATAAAATCGTACAGCCTGTGAAAGGATCTGCTTCCATTAAACTGATGATAGTGATGAAGCAACAACAAGGTCCTTTTCTACACAGTAATCCAAGGCTACGAACTTCAGCAACAGTCTTGATAAATATTATGGTCTTTTCCTCTCTCTTTCATCATTACTAATGTTCTTGTTTTTTAATAAATAATCTAATATCAGTGAAATATACAGTGTTTGAAATATATCAGTGAAAAAATATACAGTATGCTAACTAAAGTCCCGAACCCCTTTAACTCTGTTGATTTAATGTACTGACTTACATCCTGCCGAATGGAATGGAACCTGGATGTAAGTCAAGGAATGACTACATACTATAAATGCAATTCTGCATTAATCACGAGTAGAAAAGATTTTAAAAAGTTGGCAACTGTTATTCAAAATAACTGATTAATTAGCCTCACTAAATTTGTGCACCTCCTCTAGAAAAATTCTGTAAATCATATTTTATATATATATATATATGCAGTAAAATCCCAGTGGGCCTGGTAGCCAAGTGGTAGCCTTGGCTGCGGGTTGGAGGTGGCGGGTTCGATTCCCGGCCTCGGCGGAGGCGGGGATTTTTCCATGCTCCTTTCATCTCCAAACGAGTCCTAGGATCTACCCAGTAGGCTTATCGTGGGGCACTTTAACTTTTTAACAGTAAAACCCCAGTTAACCAAACTACAGGGGGGAAAGCCGTTTCGGATAACAATTTATTGGTTAAGCCATGAACATCTAATACAGCTACAATATTTTGTATTGTAATTACAGTATGTATTTTTGAAAGTTTTTGAAGATCAAACGAATTCAAAAATCTCTTTGTATGCTACATTTATGTTCTTTATTAAAGTTAAAATTACATTTTTAGGATTACAGTAGACTTCTTCAATATACAGTATTCTGTACTTAATAGTTTGTAGCATAGTAATAGTAATTTTTGTCTGTTTCTTGTGTCTCTCCCATCGAATTATTTCCGTGAAGTACAGTATTGCTGTTTGGATTTACGATTTTCAGAGGCATTTCGGATAACCAGGGTTTTGGTTGACCCGAGTTCGGTTAACCGGGTTTTCCTGTATATTATATAGAAATATGAAATATTTTATATAGATATAAAGGTGTTGTCAAATAGAGTAAACGAAGAATTAAGTAATAGTAGCCAACTGTCAAACAAACATCCCTTCTCATTTCTGTTCAACTGAGGTAATCTAAAATGTACTAGATTACTGGAATTTTGTAAGACAGTTAAAATTTGTGCTGAAGACTTAACTACATTAACTCATAAGAACATAATTACGATACAACTGGCATATAGAAATTAAACAAAATAAAGATAACGGAATGACAAAAAATTGGGAATACTTAAGAGATAAAAAAATTTGTTAATACTAGCCTGACTGCTTTGTGAAAGTTGACTGAGATTGCCACTACAGCAGCTGCTCTTTTCTATTTGTTAATTGTCATTTTAGGGAGGTTCTTAGCAAACAATCCCGCCATCCATTCAAATAGCAGTTTCGATTCCATATTGAAATTTGCCCTTTAAGTTTCAATATGGAATCGAAACTGCTACTTGAATGGATGGCGGGGGTTGTTTGCTAAAGGCCGCTTCTTTAGTGGCAATCTCAGTCAACTTTCACAAAGCAGTCTGGCTGGTACTAGCAAATTTGTTCTCTTTTATGCAAGTATTCCCTATTTTTGGTTATTTCATTATCTTTATTCTGTTTAATTGCTATAATGCCAGTCACTATATTATAGTGAACAATCTTTGAATTTTTATTTACCGATAGTAATATTTGGACAGTTTTATATACCTAAAGAATGTGGAAACAATGAAATCATCTAAAGGCATAGAGAGGATTTGAACTTCATTACAGATTTTGCTCTGTAAAAATTAATGATATTTAAACTAATTAATGATATTTAATATTTTTTTTACTATCTAGCATTCCTTACTATTGAGTGATCTTGTAACTGCTACCCACTGCTGAAGCCAATGGATCATGTCTTCCTGCTGCATTCCAATAGGATTTAAGCCTCGAAGAAAAAGAATCTAAAGAAAAATAAAGCATTCAAAATATAAATAAATAAAACTATAGGTTGCTAATTTTTTTATTAACAAATTTTTAAATTTATATTTTAACCCTCCCTTTCAAAATTAAAGTCTTTCGCTAAAAAACTTACTTGGTATTTTTTACTTATTATAATAAAAGCACATTATAATTTGATCAATTCTGCAAATAAGATTCAATGTAGGAAAAAAAAAAGTACTAATACTGAAATGGATCACAATAAAAAAGATACATAAGTTAGGATTCACTGAGCTGTTTTTAGTATTTTGGATAATGGGAATCCAGGACAGTTGTTCCTGGTTTGCAAACCATCATCAACTGGATTCACCAAGTATCTACAGCTCAGTGATCTTAAGAAACATATTATCAAAAGTCAACAAGATATTGGCCCTCCATATTAAAAACAACAATATGTAAATTAAGAATAAAAAAAGCCAGTCATTTAATCCCTGCTAATAAATGCTTAGCTTACAAAGGATTAAATCATTATTTTTATTGTGATGTCATTATGATTTTCGCACGTTAAATTTGTTGTTAATGAAATGGATACTACTAATAAAGTTTAAACAATTCACTGATATTTAATTAAGATTATATATTGACAATTATATATTTTTAACCCCCCCCCCCCCCAAAAAAAAATTATGATAGTTCATTCAGACTATTTCTCTTGTAGATGTTTAATATTTATTCATTGTAGTTATTCCTTCAGTTTTGTATCAAACTAGTTAAATATAATGTAAAAAATTCCAATCCAGAACTCTTAAAGGTCATAAGGAAATAACAAATTACATAGCCTCCTTTTTTCCATTTTAAAGATTATTAAAAGCATTAGCAATAAAAACAAGAGAAAACATAGACCAAGAATATCATCACGACAAGATGGCAATGTGCATCACTTTAATTATGATGAAATTTCAATCACTTTCCTTATGGAAACATTTCAAAATGGAATTTAAAAATAAAAAAAAAAGACAGATTTCATTGGGAGGGAAAATATTGAAATAAACAAAATAACTATGTGGCATTTCAATGACGAACAAAAACAAAAAGGATGACTATGATGCTCAATGCAATTTGATCTTATAGCAATACAATAAAGCATTTTGGTTAAAACAAAGTAAGTTCCTTTTGTTGCTTTGAAGAACCATGTCCTACTCAGCACAAATGTGAACAGAAATGATAGGATCAACTTACAATCATCTTAATGATTTGAAATTAAGCCCCCCCCCCCCAAAAAAAAAAAAATTAATAATATTGATATTAAAGCACTAATTTAACCTACGATTTCAACAGACAAAACCTTTCGAGTATATTGAATCTTTAAGATTATTTCCTGCTTAATTTATTAATATAATAGACACTTCTTTGCAAATTCAAAGTCGATTAATATTGATCAATTTTAGGCATTTCTCACTGAAGGAAAATTGCCTTAATGTTAAGGAAAATATACATTAGCTTAAAAAAGCAAGATCACCTGTTCAATCATCAATTCATAGGTTTAGTATTTAGTAATATAAAACTTGGTTCTGAAGGAGATGTGGGCCATGTATTTTCATTGAAATCACACTTACAGTACGATAACATTTGCAGCCAAACAGAACATCAGCTTTTTAAATCAAAAGCCTAATGAAAGGATGTAAAATCTTTTCATAAACGTGTAACAAAGGGTAAAAATT
>JAFIDM010030485.1:0-23582 GCA_023159025.1 Thereuonema tuberculata | reverse complement strand
ATCGTGTAAGTTGAATTTCTTAAGTATAGCTTTTGAAAACAAAAACTGTACTGTAATTAGGTTAAAAATTTATTATGAAATTCTTAAATACATTGATTAGATTGATAGGGATTATTTGTTCTTTTTATAGATGCCTAAGGAGATCATTCGGGTGACCCCTATGCTCGTATTCACATCCTTGCCACTAACCAACTATGTAGTGTTTCCTCTTGCGTAAGTTTTGTCTTGTCATTTAGCAATCTTAGTTAATCTCTTGCAACATATGAAGCTAATGCATATATATTTGTGCTGGTTGCAGCAAAATTTGTAATTTACAATTCTGCAATATTTGTAACTTTTCTCAAAATAGCATCTCATTGCAGTTATTATACTGTCACTGTTTACTACCTACAATATATTCTGTGATCATAGGATTGACATCTCCCAATAGCATTTCAGTTTCTATGTTCTGAAGTTGTGCTTTCTTTTGTTTCTGTTTTGTTTTAAAAATTTCAATTAATTCAGTTCACGAGGGTTGTTTTCAGTTAATTGGTCGCAATGAAATTGTGTAGCAAATGTAGGTCTGATGTTGTTCAAAGACAGTTACTGTAATCCATTTAAATAAATATAACATTCTACAGCCTTTATTTTTTTGTATGCTTCTGAGAACTCAGTGTATTGAGTATTGTCTACCACATATTCAATCTTCAGTGCTGAATTATGAAACATTGAAGAGAGCCAGCATTTCGAAGCTGATGCTCTCTCTCCTTTACTGCATTTTTTTTTGTTTCTTTTGAGCTAAAATTTAATATTTGATAGCTTGCATTAAAGTCAGCGGATTCATATCTGAAGATAAAAAGTTATTGGGCAACTTTTAATTTATTTAGTTAAAGTTCCCCATTCTTATACTCATTCAAGTTACATGAAAAATCTTACTCCCTGGCATTATTTAAGTAGCAATACTTATTTGCTATATTTGCTATATTTTTCAGTCCAAATTATAAGCTGACAAATTCACTCTTTCTCATACTTTGATGCCGTTGTATCCAGTTCAAACAATCATAATATTCTAGACAATGCAGAAGAATTTTTTAAGTAAAAGAAAAGTTGTTTTATGTTTAAAAACTTAGCCTTTTTTTCAAAGTACCGTATATGCTCCAATAGAGGCCCCAGGCGTTTATTTGCAAAACTAGCCTCGGCTCCCGGTGCTTAATAGAGACCAGCTGCTATTAGAGGCTGGCCATTATTAACAAAACCTTCAGAACGCAGTATTTTTCACATAAATACCGGCTAATACTACAAGCAGCTACTTTATTTGAATTTACATGCTACTTAAGACTGTTAAAGATAAATGGCAATGTCTTTCTGTACCTTTTGCTGCTGTTCGTCGTCCGAATCTGCAATGACAGCTTCGTTGTTGACGAGTGGCCGCCTCATCGGAAGTTTCTTTCGCATATTCCACCGCGCGAATCTTAAAGGCAATGCCAAATGCCGTTTCGGCGGCATTTTGTAAGGCAATGTACCGTAAGGTATTACGTACGACTATAAAGATACGGATGCTTACACTAGTACCCGTAGGCAAATATCAAAGACCCGGCTACTGTTAGAGACTGGCCAGTATTTGGCAGTGTCCCCTCTGCAGCCCGGCGCTTATTAGAGACCGGCGACAATAAGAGCCTCGGCGTTTATTGGAGCATAAACGGTATGCACCCCTTTCTCTCTTTTTTTTTTTTTTTTGCACAAATTGAAGTTGTTGTTGTTTGTCAATGAATATTTTAGTTTCCTTTGATTCTTTACTATTTATTATTGAATTTATCATTCATTTTATTTTTTCATTAATTTAGCTATTGGTTCCCTCGCCAACTGTTGTCCTCCCATTTTTGGAATTTTCAACAGAAGATGGACTTTGCCATTATCTACCATAAGAAGAGACTGTATAACTGTCGACCTGTCTTTCGTTATCTACAAGCTAAGCTCAATTCTGTTGAGGATCGTACACTTCACAAAAAATGTGCTAAAATGTTGCATAAAGTAAGTATTACCTTCAATTTTTTTCAGATTTAGTTCAATTAATTTAGTGTTTGATCTCTTAAATTTATCTAACTGTTGTAATAATCCTTATGTCTCATTATTCATTTTGAGAAATGTTATTTTCTACATATGAGAGATTTTTTTCAGAACTTACCAGATATTTCCAAATAACATAACTTTTCCATAGTCTAATAAAAGTAAGTAAGATAATTTTAAATGAGAAAAGGCTATAAGTTAAATAATATAAATATTTTTCCAAGAAAGAACTTGAATTGAAACAGCTGAGAACAGAAGAACATTCTAATTTACAAGCCATTATTATATTGTAAAAAGTGTGTGAAAATATACATAAACACAAAAGTTTGTTGTAGTGTGTCAGAATAAAATAGTTTGAGATACAAGATTTATTAGAAAATCTACAGTAGTTGTTTGAACTTTCATATCACTAATACTTGATAATAATATTTAGCATTATTTATTATTTTCCCAATAGATAGGCAGTGGAGTTCATCCAGAAGTAGATGAAATCTTAGAAACTAGAGTTCTATTTGAGAAAAAACCTTATAGTCTCAATTCGGTTTCGTTAGCACATGTGGTAAGTGAAACAATGTAGAAGAATTTTTCTGATTCAACTTAACATTTTGTATGATAACTTGCTTATTAATCATCTGTAATGGCTGCTTTACACTCTTTGAAAATTTGCCTCAAATCTGCAAGTTACTAGAAAACCTGCAGGCTCTATCAGGCAAGTATTAAAAGCAAGTCAGTGCCAGCGTCTTTAGTGGCAAAAAATTTATTTAAAAAACTACGACAGTACTAACTTCACTCTTGAATTCTGGATATTCTTTGTTCAAGGATTCCATCCACAGCTTCATCCAACACCTCTTCTCTCAAGATCTTTGTTTTCTTTTTCTTTTTCTTCCGTTGTGGAATGAGTTGATAGTTAACAGCAAAATTAAAGCTTCAAAATCAACTTGTTTCTCGCTTCGCCAAGCGGCATTTTTAATTGCGATCTCAACGAGAGCAAAACAAGATTTGTCACAGGCCTGTGCTTTAAAAGTGATGTCATTTTTCCCAACTGGCAAATGGCAAGTTTTTGAGAGCGTGTAAAGCAGCCATAAGAAAGTTTGTTTCTATTCATTTTACAACTCAGGCTGTTCAACATTTTTTTTAATAATGTTCCATTTGATGCCAGTTAGAAATTAGCAGTTATTTGTTTGTTCACTTTAAATTAAATCGTTTTAATTGTTCTATGCACAGTGACACAATGTTGCAAAAATTTTACAAAGTTTAATTTCAGTCAAAAAGAAAGATTATTAATATTTGAAAAGGTAGTTAAAATAAACTTTGTGATTTGTGATTTTCTTTAAGGATCTGAAACTATTAAGAAGTTTGCTTGTTAGTTAGATAAATTCATAAATTGTTATTTTCTCATTTATATGATAGATTGAACTAAGAAATCCTTTTAAGAATGGCATGTTTCCTGTCTTGATATTCTTTTGTTCATTATGCTTCATTCTGTAGGATTCTTGTTGGAAAGTGAACTTAGCTCTGTAGAATAGATCCTTTAGCAATTCAGAAGGAAATACGAGTCATGTTTATCTTTATATCTTTTGTAGGAGAATTTTTCCATGAGCAACTGACTTGGAAAGAAATTAGACTTTATCAAAGCAAAATTAGTTTTGCTGAATATTGAAATGATTCTATTTCACAGTCAAACCTAAGTTATTGGCTGAGATAGTTGTCATTTTAAACAATTTTTATTTACTTATACACTGCCTGCTCAATTGAAAGTGAACACCTGTGGCATGGAAAAGGCGCTTCATTTACAGCATGTCTAATAGTGCGTACTGTGGCCTTTTGCCCTAAGCACAGCATCCATACGCTGTGGCATGCTCTCCACCAGTTTCTGATAGCAAGCAAAAGGTATTTTTGCCCACTCCTCCTCCAAAGCCTGTACAAGTTGGATGCGTGTTTGCAGTCGCATTGGACTCGCACGAATCCAGCACTCCAATTCATCCCACAGATGTTCAATAGGGTTGAGGTCCGTACTCTGGACGGGCCACTGAAGTTCCTAAACGTTGTTCTCCGGAAACCAAGCACTGACAACATGGGCCTTATGGCACAGTGCATTGTCATGCTGGAACACAAATGGCCCTTCACCAAACTGCGACCACAATGTAGGAAGCATGGAATTGTCTAGAACATTGAGATACTGTGTGGATGCCATGTTCTCCTCGATCACAACCAGCAGACAATGTCCAAACCAGGGAAACGCGACCACACCATCACTGCCAAACTTCACTGTTGGGATGACACACTCAGGTAGCAGCCACTCCCCTGACAAACGCCACACCCAGTTGTGCCTACCCAATCGGCAGAGTGTGAAGTGTGATTCATCATTCCACATAATGTTCTTCTAGCGGTCTATCGACGAAGACCGTCGCTCTTTACACCAAGCCACACGGCGCTGGGCGTTTATAGGAGTGATGCTAGGCTTGTGGGCAGCAGCCCGACCGGTGTACCTAAGGCATGAAGCTCCCGGCGAATTGTCACGGTACTGACAGTGGTTCCCGTTGCCTGCTGGAACAGCCCTCTTCTGCTGTACCAACCGCTTCAGGGCCCTCTGGTCTCTATCGGTCAGCATGTGGGATCAGCCACCTCCATGACGTCGTATTTCCACTCCTTCACGTTTCCATTTCGTGATAATAGCACTCACAGTTGACTTTGGCAGGTTCAGTGTCCTCCTATGGCTAGCACACTCTGGCCACTAATGTGGCAGCCTATGACTACTCCACGTTGAAAATCGCTCAGTTGCTTTGATGGTGGCATTTTACCTCAGTATGTGGTTGGGCATTTACCTCAGCTGGGCGTTGATGTGGTTTTACCTCACCAAATGACTCCAAATACAAATGATTGTGTTGTTTTATAACAAACATATTCAAATTATTGCCCTAATTTGCTTGCGTTGTTCCACTGCGGCAGGTATCCACTTACAATTGAGCAGTCAGTGTACTTAATGCAACTTTTTCAACCAGCATTTAAATCTGAATGCTTTCCTTTTATCTTAAATTGTTTCAATTAATCTTTTTTATTTTTTTTTTTTCATTAATGAGCAAATGAAATCACTAGTGAAGCACAAAATAAAATTGCTAATAATCTTTGCACTTTAAAAAGACTAGAAGAAATCCCTTGATGAGTCAATCATTGATAATATAAAATTGTTTTTGATGTTATATTTGGAATATTTTCTTGTAATTAACAAAGAATTTAAAATCAAGAAAACCAAATTCGCCACTACTATGTCTATTTAGAAGCCTGTCTCAAGTTTTTATTTAATACATGCAGGGTGATCTAAAATAATTCAAATTTCAGAAATTTTCATTGTGCTTTAGAGAAAGAAAAGCAGAACCTTCAACTTTTATGAGTTTTAAATAATGAATGAGACAGTTTTTTACTTTCCCAGGTTGGCTTATTATTTAGATGTCTGACAATATTTTTTATTTATTCTAAGTTTATTCTAAACTTCTAAAAAAATATTTAAGTAATGAGTTATTTTTTTTGGATTGTAGATGAGACTTTGCCGATTGCATGGTCTTTCAACGTTTTCATTCCAACCTCGGAAGAAGTTATGGCTGTATGCAGGACTTCTACGAGAGATGGATCTTGCCATTAACAGGGAGAAAATGGAGCAGCTAAGTCCTGAAGAATTAAGAAAGGTCAAGTGAAATAATAATTGCAATAGGAATTGGATTGGGATTTTGTACTGATTGATAGTTTATAGATGTTGACTGAAACTATATTTCTAGCCTTGCTGTATTAATGATAAAAAAATTGATTTGAGCTCATATTATTATAATACAGTAGAACCTCATTATAACGGACCCTATTATAGTGGACATTGCTTATAACGGACAGTTTTAAAAAAAAATTGTAATAATAAAGGATGCTTATTTTTATCTGACGAGTTTTACATTTCCAACCATATGTGTTTGAAAATGTGTTTGCACATTATGAACACTTACGGCACCTCCGTCAGTTATGAACTGAAGAAATAAGAAGCAAACAAACCCAGCAGAAAATAAATTATTTTTTTCAAACCAATGAATGTAAGCATTCAATATGAACCTGGACCTTCTTGTTCTCAAGATTAATGCAGTGTATACGTACACATCTTTTTCAGTTCAACCTACTATGTTGAAGGCTGTTTTTTTATTTTTTTTTTAAATAAATACTTTTTATAGCTAACTATTGTACTTTCATTGATATACATCCTGCTGCACCCCTATACGATTTATACCCCTATAAGAATTATTTGTTATAAACCGGACTTTCATTAAAACGGACAACCTTCAGCCCCTATTAGTCCGTTATAATGAGGTTCTACTGTATTTGAAATCATCAAAATTTTTAGAAAGGGATGGCGCAATTTCTAGTGGATTAATCACTTCATTGACATTTATTACTGAAAATCTGAAATCTTATAAACTAAATGTTAAAATAATGCAATACTGTTTATCATTGTATAATCAAACATCAACATAATTTTTTAAGTATCATATGATTTGTTTTTATTCATTTGTGATCCTATTAATACATTAAAATTTGAGACCAATGTTCATCTGACACCTCAAGACAAGCCTGTTTCACGCTGATTAGGCGATCGTCAGTTGAGGGTAGTCAGGATGAACTTTTTCAGGTCTCATAACGGAGGTGACTTTTTCTTTATTTTTAATGTGTTTTTATGTTTTTAATACTTAGTCATGGAGGTTCCACTGCTCTTCCTATTGATCCTATTAATTGTTAATATCTTTATTTATTCATTCATTCACTTTTTTACTTTTATTTTCATGATTTATTGTGTTGAGTCGGAATTTGAAGAAGGACTTAAAAAAATTATTTTTTTGTTTAATCATAACTAAACAAATTCAAATAAGAATTCCTTTTGAATCGAGCTGAGACTGGGACAGCCGTTTCGAGCTTGTTGGGCTCTCCTCAGCCAGAGCTACTCAGCCAGTGAAGACTCAAAAGGCATACGAGGGGAAGAATTGGGAATTCATGACGCAAATAGTGACCCCTCAATAACTAAAAACAAGAACAAAATGTGGAATACAAATCCTTGGGTAGCACTCCGGCTACCACAAAAGGTATTTGACCACATTAGTAGTCATTGAGGGATCACTGTTTACATTGTGAATTCATAAGGTAAACAAATTGGTCTCTTTCATAAAATGTCTTGGATCTGAAAAGAGCACTTTACATTGATTTTAATAATATGTAATATATATGTACTTTGCAGCCATTAAAACAAAGTAAATTAAATTACATCATTGGAAGCTGTGAATGCAGAATTTTTGTATTGTTTTACTCCTGTAAAACCAATCGTTTCATTGATTTTGGAATGAATCAAAGCGATTGCTGAGTAAATATTTTCTTGGAAACTTTCAGCGACAGTAGCTCCAACAACAGATAAATTAAATTCATCAAATTTAAAAAGTGATGCAGATTGAGGCAGCTTTTTTTCCTGGGGGTATCGAAAAGATTGCTGGCTACCATAGAATCATTATTTGCTGCTGCTGTTTTTTTTTCTACCATACAATAAAGTTGTTAAAGCAAGAACGGATATATTCGTTAAAGCTGGTGTTCTCTTGAAAAGCTCAGAACATCTAAACCATCCTCTTGCTTCTTGAAATACGGGAAAACATTCCAAATTAGATTGACTGTGCAATGTCTGTCCTTTATTGCTTATAGCTACTAGATCCTTCATGTTCTTCAATTACTGTCAGGAGCTCTTCCAGGCATGTTTGAGAGTTATAGTTAATTCTTTATATGGCAAATTTTCTTTTGTGATGGGAACTATAGAATCAGTGATATATACAGGATTTCACTCATGCTTTTAATCATTACCGGTAGTGAATTTTAAGTAATATATATACACATGTAATTTTTTACCCTTTGTTAGATGTTTATGCAAACATTTCAGATCCTTTCATTAGGCTTTTGATTTAAAAGCTGATGTTCACTTGATTCTGTTTGGCTTCAAATGTTATCGTACTGTATGTGTGATTTAAATGAAAATACTGATGTTTTATTTCATTTAAAATTTCAAATCTTTATATCTTCATTTTAAATTAATTTTATCAGCCACTTCTATTTGCATATAAGACAGCAAGACTATGAAACTCATTTCATAACAATGTTACACAAGATATTATATATAATTTGATTTTTTAATATATTATATCTATTATATTAATAAATCAAATTAAGCAGGAAATAATCTTAAAGGTCCAATATACTCAAAATGTTTCGTCTGTTGAAATTTTATTTTAAATTAGTTGCCTTAATATCAATATTATTAATTTTTATTTTTATTTTTTTTTTTGGGGGGGGGGGCTTAATTTCAAATCAGTAAGATGATTGTAAGTTGATCCTATCATTTCTGTTCACATCTGTACTGAGTAGGACATTGGTGAATCCAGTTGATGATGGTTTGCAAACCAGGAACAGCTGTCCTGGATTCCCATTATCCAAAATACTAAAAACAGCTCAGTGAATCCTAACTTATGTATCTTTTTTATTGTGATCCATTTCAGTATTAGTACTTTTTTTTACCTGCATTGAATCTTATTTGCAGAATTGATCAAATTATAATGTGCTTCTATTATAATAAGTAAAAAATACCAAGTAAGTTTTTTAGCGAAAGACTTTAATTTTGAAAGGGAGGGTTAAAATATAAATTTAAAAATTTGTTAATAAAAAAATTAGCAACCTATAGTATTATTTATTTGTATTTTGAATGCTTTATTTTTCTTTTAGATTCTTTTTCTTCGAGGCTTAAATCCTATTGGAATGCAGCAGGAAGACATGATCCATTGGCTTCAGCAGTGGGTAGCAGTTACAAGATCACTCAATAGTAAGGAATGCTAGATAGTAAAAAAAATATTAAATTTCATTAATTAGAACATAAGAGCAAAATCTGTAATGAAGTTCAAATCCTCTCTATGCCTTTAGATGATTTAATTGTTTCCACATTCTTTATGTATATAAAACTGTCCAAATATTACTATCGGTAAATAAAAATTCAAAGATTGTTCACTACAATATAGTGACTGGCATTATAGCAATTAAACAGAATAAAGATAATGAAATAACCAAAAATAGGGAATACAGTCGAGCCTCCATATATCGAAGTAGCAAATTGCAGGAAAAAAATTCGATATACAGAAATTTCGATATATAGAATTTTATCATAATTACTCCTAAAACATTAAAATTAAAGCTCATTTTCGTATACGAAACTCAATTTCTAATTTATGTGCGAATCACATTAAATGAAAGTTAATATAGGTAATTAAAAAATGAATTAATATGAAAGATTTATTAAGTACTACATACCTTTTAAAAAAACAATAATCCAGACAGTGTTTACAATGATCACAGTTACATTTTTTTTTTTTAAAAAACTTCGAATATCTTACTGAACAGCCAGTTTTGACGTAAGTTCATCAAAGAAATGTTCGCATTTATTCAGTCCACTAAAAACTTCATAGGAACATTTTCCGCGAATTGAAGTCCACGACATATTGTTTCAAATGCTTCTCGCATTTCTTTTTTCGAAGGCTGGGAAATGTTTTCAGATTCATTTACTTCCTCTGGTTCTTCGATTTCTTTTTCAGTTTCATGAAACGAACTCAGTATGTCTTCGTCTGTAGGATAATCAGCAACGGCATTCCGATTTTTTTAATAGTCGACACTGTGCTTGCGGGAATACCAAATTTAGCTGAAATGTCTTTTTTGTGCATTCCGCTATCTATATTTTTCAGCAATTCAACTTTATCCACACTTTTATCCCAATAAGTCTTAAAAAAATTTCGATATGTAGAGATTTTTTCGATATATAGAAACAGTTTTTCTATGTAATGAACATGGAGATCTGCTAAAAGTTCGATAAATAGAAAATTTCGATATGGGGAAGTTCGATATATGGAGGTTCGACTGTACTTGCGTAAAAGAGAACGAATTTGCTAGTACCAGCCAGACTGCTTTGTGAAAGTTGACTGAGATTGCCACTAAAGAAGCCGGCCTTTAGCAAACAAACCCGCTATCCATTCAAGTAGCAGTTTCGATTCCACATTGAAACTTAAAGGGCAAATTTCAATATGAAATCGAAATTGCTATTTGAATGGATGGCGGGATTGTTTGCTAAGAACCTCCCTAAAATGACAATTAATCAACAAATAGAAAAGAGCAGCTGCTGTAGTGGCAATCTCAGTCAACTTTCACAAAGCAGTCAGGCTAGTATTAACAAATTTTTTTATCTCTTACTCAAGTATTCCCAATTTTTTGTCATTCCGTTATCTTTATTTTGTTTAATTTCTATCTGCCAGTTGTATCATAATTATGTTCTTATGAGTTAATGTAGTTAAGTCTTCAGCACAAATTTTAACTGTCTTACAAAATTCCAGTAATCTAGTACATTTTAGATTACCTCAGTTGAACAGAAATGAGAAGGGATGTTTGTTTGACAGTTGGCTACTATTACTTAATTCTTCGTTTACTCTATTTGACAACACCTTTATATCTATATAAAATATTTCATATTTCTATATAATATACAGGAAAACCCCGGTTAACCGAACTCGGGTCAACCGAAACCCTGGTTATCCGAAATGCCTCTGAAAATCGTAAATCCAAACAGTAATACTGTACTTCACAGAAATAATTCGATGGGAGAGACACAAGAAACAAACAAAAATTACTATTACTATGCTACAAACTATTAAGTACAGAATACTGTATATTTAAGAAGTCTACTGTAATCCTAAAAATGTAATTTTAACTTTAATAAAGAACATAAGTGTAGCATACAAAGAGATTTTTGAATTCGTTTGATCTTCAAAACCTTTAAAAAATACATACTCTAATTACAATACAAAATATTGTAGCTGTATTAGATGTTCATGGCTTAACCAATAAATTGTTATCCGAAACGGCTTTCCCCCCTGTAGTTTGGTTAACTGGGGTTTTACTGTTAAAAAGTTAAAGTGCCCCACGATAAGCCTACTGGGTAGATCCTAGGACTCGTTTGGAGATGAAAGGAGCATGGAAAAATCCCCGCCTCCGCCGAGGCCGGGAATCGAACCCGCCACCTCCAACCCGCAGCCAAGCGTCCTGACCACTTGGCTACCAGGCCCACTGGGATTTTACTGCATATATATATATATGTATATATATATACAGTAGAACCTCATTATAACGGACTAATTGGGGCTGAAGGTTGTCCGTTTTAATGAAAGTCCGGTTTATAACAAATAATTCTATATCGGTGTAATGCATCAGGGTGTACATCAATGAAAGGACAATAGTTAGCTATAAAAAGTACTTAACGACATGACTCAAAGGTTACTGAATAAAAACTGATGAGTATGTGCGACAATTTGTGGAATTTCAGACAATAACGAAATTAAATGATCGATAGAATTGAGAAAGCAAATGAACGAACAACGCTGCAAAGTTGCGAATCCTTCCTTGTAGCGTTGTGCCTTCGTTTGCTTACTCAATTCTTTGAATCATCGGGCACTTTAAAATTTTTTTTCATTAAATGCTCGATGTTTAATTGCTTGCTTGGAAATGTAAAACTCGTTAGATAAACATATGCATCCTTTATTATTATTATATTTTTTTAAAAAACTCTCCGTTATAATGAGGTTCTACTGTATATATAATATGATTTACAGAATTTTTCTAGAGGAGGTGCACAAATTTAGTGAGGCTAATTAATCAGTTATTATGAATAACAGTTGCCAACTTTTTAAAATCTTTTCTACTCGTGATTGATGCAGAATTGCATATATAATATGTAGTCATTCCTTGACTTACATCCAGGTTCCGTTCCATTCGGTAGGATGTAAGTCAATACATTAAATCAACAGAGTTAAAGGGGTTAGGGACTTGAGTTAGCATACTGTCCCAAACACTGTATATTTCACTGATATTAGATTATTGATTAAAAAACAAGAACATTAGTAATGATGAAAGAGAGAGGAAAAGACCATAATATTTATCAAGACTGTTGCTGTACTTTGTAGATTTGGGTTACTGTGTAGAAAAGAACCTTGTTGTTGCTTCATCACTATCATCAGTTTAATGGAAGCAGATCCTTTCACAGGCTGTACGATTTTATCCTTATTTTTCAAAATGGTCGTCATCGTAAAATGAGACCATCTGAAGTTATGTGCAATCACATTGACGGGCTTACCAGATTCATGTTGCTTTATAACTTCGTTTCAAGATCAATTGTTCCCCTCTTTTTCTGTGATTCATCATTAGGTTTTATGATTGAGCATGTAAGGGCCATGTTGCCCAAAATATTGCAATAAATACACCAATAACCTATTTCTCAAAAACAAAATCAACAGAGGAACTGTTGAAGATGCCTGTGGATTACCGATTGCCGAGGGAAGTTGCCACTGCTCATGATACGTTGTTGCTAAATAGAAACCTTTTTACTTTACACTCGGTTATGTTTTGTTTGAAAGTATAATCGAAAATGTTATTTATTCCCTTCAGGGATTATGGATATATCTTCGAACGGACATAAGTCGAGGGCTGTATGTAAATATATAGGGTGATTTCAATAGAGGATGCTGTTTGGCAGCATTAGTTGCGCAGTGTGAGCCATAACCCAACTTGTCCGATTTAGGGTTACCTCAAAGGCATCGTATATGAGACCCTCGTTTCTGATACTGATCTCATCACATGAGTTGCTGTGACAGTTGGATGTGTCGGTGAAAGGTTTTTGCACATGTTTGGCAATCCATGCATCAACATTGTGAGACATGTATTACTGTTGGTGGAAGGAACTTTGGGCACCTACTGTGAACCTGTAAGAGTGCACCTTACTGTCATATTGTAAATGTAGGGCTAATAACCATGTTGTCTACCTTTCTGGTTGTCTTTTATTTCTGAATCTTACTGTATCTTCTAGCACATTCGGGTGGCTTTTGTGGACATATATTCCACTATCAATACAGTTTGTTTTTGTATTCCTGACCTACCTTTAAGGTGTGTACAGAGAATTTTGAATCACCCTGTATATATGCTTTATGACAAAAAAGAGATGCACTTGGAAAAATAGTGTGTTCATGATGGAACACGACATGTGCAAAGAGGATGGAAAGAAAATGATAGCAGGACACTTGTGAGAGCAATACATGCATATAGATGGTGTGGCATTGACGCATATAAACATCTAATGCTGTGCTGTGGAACAATGATTGACTTATTTCCAGAAACATTATGTATATGACTGTCTCCATTACAGACATTTGTATCTAGAGGTATACGACTTTTCATCCTCTCTGTATAATTATTTCATTACTATATATATATATATATATATATATATATATATATATATATATATAAAGTTAACTATATCAATATCCATGATTTAAAATTGAATAGTTGTTAGATTTACATTCATTATTCAAGCTTTGCATTAATAAATCCTTCCTTATCTAGCTCAGCTTAAGAGTCAATCATTGCCTTCTAAAACTTCTCATTTATTGATGTCTGTATTATAGTAACTTTAGACATGCAACCATCAAATCATTGTTGAGTGAGCTGGCTATAGGTGTAAATGTTCAAAGTTTTACGTTGAACTGTATCTGCATTAAACAACAGCAAACATTATTTTTGTCCATTTTTCGTACAGTGTGTTATAACATGCACTTGTGGCTTTTGCAAACATAATTCAACAATATTATTGCTAATTCATTATAGCAACAGAATTTCAGAACATCAAGGAATGCAGTTCAATTGCTTGTTTTTTGTTTTGCTTTTTCCTTCCTTCCTTTAATAAGGTTGTAAGCCCTTGTGTACATTGATTACCCAATTTTAAAATTGGGTAAATCATTAAATTAAAATTAATTTTGAAGAAAAAAAAAAAGTCTTCAAAAAGGAAGTTGCTTAAAATTCTATCTTTCCCTACTGTAGCATAGGCTTATAAAAATGGGTTCAGTTAAAATAATACAAAATCCTTTATCTGAAATACTTGGGACCGAAAGTATATTTTGGAATATTTGTATATTTGCATCTACAAAATAAGACAGCTTGGAATGGGACCTAAGCATAGTATCCATTATATTTCGTAATAGAGGTTATATATAAACCCTGAAGGTAGTTTTATATAAATTTTTAATAATTTTATTTATGTACAGATATAGGTAATGACACTAGGCATGTCACACAAGATTTTCTAAAGACCTGAACATTTAACAGTTTGAATGTTTGCCTTTTCTGGGAACAAAACAAAGTGGCTTATTTGATTCATTGTCAAAATACAAAAGCTGTAAAGAAAAATAGATCTCACTATCGCTATGTTTTTCTATATTTCTGAAGTGGGTTCGAATGTATGGTAATATTTATGCATTTGTTATGAAAATATTAAATTCTTTAAAAGCATTTAAAGTATAAAAAATAAAAGAAGAACATATTTAATCATTATTATATGTAAGTTTGCTGTTGGATTACTGTGACATCTTGAACTATTATTTTGATAAACTGAGCAAAATGTAAAAAGCTCATTTTACTATCTTAAAGCTAATTAATTGTCACAGCTTAATTTTAAATACTATTTCTGCGTCTCTCATAAGATATCATGCTGTTTATCATTTTCACACTTCTACAAGCATCTTATTGGACATTTTTAGATCAGTCATAATAAAAATTAATCAGCAAAGTTGAAATGATATTTCACAGTATTTTCTCAATCAAACAATCACTTGTTGAGAGCTCTGTGGAACTTTAGTTGACAGAATACATTAAATAAAACTTATTAATCCTCAGGATCTCCAGATTATAGTTTACTTTTTTACCTTTAAAGACCATGAAGTAGTTTGTTTAAACTGTTTTTAATATTCTATATTAAAAAACTTAAAATTATTTTTTGATTTTGAATTCACCATATTGAATTCAACATGGACATCTATAATGTTATTGAACATTAAATAGATTCACTAAAACAAGTTTAGACGCATAACTAAAGATTTGAAAACTCTTTCTAGTTAACCAGAACAAACAAACTCATAATACAAGTAGTTTTATTAAACTTTAGATAATCTTATCTCCAGAGAACCCCTTCTCAGTGTGAGGCAGGTAACATTTTTTTTTTATTTCAAAAGGGTCTGAAGAAATTTGTGCAATCTATGAATAGTGGTTGGAAAGTAATTTCTAAAATATTTTGTTTAATGAATTCCAGAAAAATGAGAACAGGGGGTTCAGTAATGTATTGCACAATCTTCAGGAGACCAACTAAGACCAACTATCCTGTTGGTTTATTCAAAAGCTTAAAATAAATTGATGCTTTATTATAGCTATTTAATTTTGCTCCTTAATTGTCTCTCACAATTAATATGATGATACAAACCAACATTAAAGATTTTTAGAACTGCTTTTGAAGGATAATTGACTTGCATTTTAGGAATTATTTTAATTTTGTGGCTTCAGTATTATTTGAATGATTGTTATTACCCAGAAATTTAAAACAAAACAAAAAAAACTTTGATTCTATGATTTTTTTTTTTTTTTTTTTGCTTTCTGTTGTTCTTTTTGGAGTACCTCATATAGCAACAGTAGAAGTAATACTTGCCTTACAGCTCCATTAAGCTCATGTGAAATGAGTTTTAAAAATAAAATTTTATGTATTTTATTTTTAACTTATATATGGAAAGTTATTATTAATATACATATTTAATTTTCAAAATAGAAAAATATTAAAGCCTGTTAACTTTGTGTGTTAATCAGTGGTGAAGTGTGTATTTCGAGTAAGGGTAGACATTTTAGATTTAGATATAATATTGTTTGTAATAATAATAGTCAATCAAAACACCAAAATAAAATTGTTAGAATAATCAAAAATAATCAACAATATTGCAGGTGATGATTGAAATTTTTAATAATGAAAGATCGTAACTGTTTTTAACGAAATTACAAATACTAATTCTTGATTTTTTTTTTTTACTTTTTTACTGTTCGCCAGTCCTAATAGGTATTCAAGAATAAAGAATATAGGTGCTGATAATAATTTATAATTATTAACTGTAGATTAATTAACTTTGTTAATTATCTAATACAAAAGAAACTTAACAAAAGTTAAAAGTTAAAAATTCAGAGTAATATTCTCATCAATTACTTCAACAATTAATAAAATTTTAACCTTATTAATACTTTTTAGTGTTTTAGAATTATATTTTTCCCAATTAATTTGACTGAATAATTTATATTTTATATAGTTTTCCAATCTTAGACCAAAATTATTATTCATTTTATTAATTTGAAAGATATTTAACCAATTGTATCTAGTTATTTTTTCATTATTTTGATTATTTTTTTTTCCCCTATTGATAATATAAATGTTATTCATAATTATTTTATAAATAAATTTTTTCTTTAATAGTAAGTATTTTTAAATTTTTTTCTAATCTTGTTTTTTTTTCCAAAAATTTTTTTTTACAACCTTTTTGTGAAATGTATTCTTTGTTTGAAGAGGCATGGCTAAGTTTCATCTCGTAGTGGACAAAGAGTACAAAATACGTTATAATATCCAACACTCAACAGTTAAGAGACGCTTAGAAGAACGTCTCAAGGATTGATATACCCCACGAACTGCTTCCTGTGAAGCGCATGCGCGCATCCTAGCAACATCCTGTATGGTGCGCCCTCTAACGGAGTCGTTACGGAAAATGTCTCACGAACAGACAGTGCCACAGCGGGCAATAATGGACTCAAAGCGTTGGACTCACAGCGTGAGCCGATACGAGGCAAAATTTTCCTGGAGGGAAATTTTAAAATTGCAAATAATGTTATTCTCTCTATCTCTTGGGTAGACACTGTCTCAATGTCTCATAGCACGCTTCGCCACTGGTGTTAATATATCTTCTCATCTTTATAGCAGTTTACTTTGATAAGTCAAATGTTCACAGGTGTAAGAAGTTGTTGTTTTGACAGTGTTCACAAGAGTACTGGTAAATAAAGCAGTAAGTATGTGCTCAACCATAGTTTGGAAAAATTGAGATTTTCCTTGCTTATTGCTTGTGCAAATAGGTCCTAATATTCACCTAGACCTCTGCTAAATGGATTGTGGATTTCTTTCACAGGGATTAACACAGGCAGGGCGTCCAAATAAGCCTCTGATATCTGCTTTATCCAGCAGGCGATTGTAGTGTTGTAGCGTTTGTAAATTGTAATTTTGGGGATCCAGGCATGATGCCTCAACCCTGTAACAACGTTCATTGTAACAATTTTTCAGCATTATTGTAAAGATTGATGTTTTATGGGAATGGTTCTTCAGAGTGGGGTTTCTTTGTTTCTCTCTGTAGCTTCTGGACTGTTGAAAGATGATCTGCAAATTCCTTCATTTCTTTTTATCTGGTCTTTTTAGGATGATTGTCAATAGTTTTCTGGGCTTTTTTTCCTACTGAGATAAATGTTTGATGATTACTAAAATATGTAATCGAGATACAACGACATAAGCCCAGTTACAGATAATTTCATATATGTAGGAATAAAAAATAATCAACAGCATCTTTAATATGTTTGTAATTGTAAAGTCTTTTCCAATTCATGTTGGCTAATTTTGTATAAAGTTGAAGAAAGTTTGCTTTCTTGAAATTGTAATGATTATTTATGTACAGTAGAGCCCCGATTATCCGTGGAATTGGGTGGCAAGAGCTTCGCGGATAACCCGAAAAAAGACTAAAAATGAGGTGTAAACACGAAAAAAAATATTTCACCATTGAAAACTACGTTTTATTATACAAAAAACATAATATGTAAAACTTTTAAAATATGTATAGTACAGCAGAAACCTTTGCTCTACGTTTGCATCCACAAATTCCGAGAAGGCCTATAGGATCACGATGCACAATAAACCTGTCAGTAATTTTCGACCTGCGCACTGTAGGGCCTATTTTATTTTCCCTGTTGTTGGCTTGGATTAAAATTGGTTTTTTGAGGTTCGTAATTAAAAAAAATTTTCATGGCACTCGTGGATAATCGGGACTCTACTGTACTTACATATGATTAGATCTTGATTTATTCTTTAGAAGAAGAGAGTTAGAAATATTGTTCTTTATGTAGTTTGATAGAAATCAAAGAGGAGGTCTTTTCTGGCAGGGAAATCATATTCCTTGTTAAAATATTAAAACTAGGGATTTTTTTTTTTATTGAACTACTTAGTCACCCAAGTATCACACTTTGTTTTGATGTTGTTTCGTTTTCACTACCTATGTTATTTTCCAAATTAGCAGGGAAAAACTTTATTATAGTGTGAAATATCAGATAGTTGAAATGCATTGTATTTCAAAACATAATTTCTTGAAAATAATTAACTATTTATTTATTTTGGTTTTAGGTAATAGTTTGTCGCTGCTGCTCCACTGCCCAATTCTTCTGGCTTACAATCGACCAACTAACTGGTCTCTCATCCACTGAGGCTTCCATTTCTATGCAGGTTGAGTAAAAAATCAAGTGCTTCTCGTTATCAGGCAAGAGAGAACTCTTCAACAAACTGAATTTGAGATGAAAGTTCTGGAAATTTCATATATTTTGAATTAGAAAAAAAAAAAGCTTCCTGTAGAATTACTTTTCCTGAAGGAATTGCTTTACTTTTATTTTAAAAGGCTCTTTGGTAACTAGTTATTATTGAATCTTAATGAAGTAACTTAGAATCTACAATTGTTACAAGAAAGAGGAGCAAATTAAAAGTACTGGCAGTTAAAGTTATTACTGTTTGAAAGGAGTTCAGAATTGTTGTGAAAAATTATCATCTTTGTTTTGAATTAAATGAGATTGCTTGTAAATCAATTCTTTGCTTGCTGTTTTTGCCTATTGTTTTAATGTGTGGGGAAGTGGTTTTTTGATTGTTGAAGAAAAAATAATTGAATAGAAATAAAAACTTGTTTAGATTATCGGCAGTTCTAACTGTCCAAGTAGTTCTCGTTTTAAGTACTTAGTTTTATATTACAGATGAATGATATTAAAATCTATCTAAATACTTACTGTGAGTTAAAGAAAATGAGTGAAAATGACTGAAATGATTCATTAACCTAACAGTTTGCTTTTCTATCTGAATTAAGTTAGATTTTTGAATGTTTTTGTTTGCTTCAATAAGAAATTCAGTGAAATTTCATTTTTTTTATTTTACATAATGCACTTCATTGAACTGATTACTTAATTTCTCCTACAAAATGCTTTTGATATTGTAACATTGTGTAGAAGAAAAATAATGTCAGTGCACTTCTGACTGACTGACTTTTAGTAAATACAGAGGCTCATTGAAAATTTCTACTGTATGAGTTTTTCTGCGAGAGGATGGTTATTGATATCTGTAGAAATTAAAATTGCATTTCATAAAGGAAAAGAAAAAAATCAGCTTTGTACAGGGATAATTCTGGAAGTCATAGCAGATATTATAGGGAACAGGGAAGAAGAAAAACCACTTTGAAATAGCATTCTAACTTCTGACAAAAATTATATAGCATTAGATCAAATGAATCTTGACTGATATGTTCTTATTAGAATAGAAAGTCTTGATTTTGTGAAACTTTTTTGTATTGACCTTGTTTTGAAGTTTTATGAAGGAATACAACAGGGAGATGGAAGCTCACCTGTTATCAAGCAGTTCTTGATCCTTCTGTTTAGGTGTAACAGAATATAGAATGAAAATTGAGATTGCTTTCAAGAATTTTTTTTTTTTTCAACTTTTTACTGTGAAGCTGCATTATAGATATAGATTAAGAAAAGATAGAATAAGAAATCGGGTTTTGATAACTTGATATCGTATTATTTCACCATCGATGTATCAAAAACCTAACAACTGTGTAAAACAGGCCAGATGATTCCGGAAAATACTTACTGATTAAAATGAGCTATGACTCATGAAAGGACCTCAAAATAAAATATTAGAAATAAACCTCTCTTATGTGGAAAATACAAATTGAAGAAAAATTGTAACTTGATAACCAAGTTACTGTCATTGAAAATAAATTATTTTTTATTTATTTATTTATTTATTCTTTAATGTTATACTTATAATTATACTTAATTGTACAAACTTTGATATTATACAAACTTAAAGTTCATGTAATTTGTTTTATCTTGGTTATTTTAAACTGCCCAAATCCAACATTGTTTATTTTAAGTGAAGTAAAAGCAATTGAAAAGACACTTTGCTTTTAAACTATCAGTGAAAAATGGTTCCTTGTTGTACATTTAATTTTAATTGTTATGTACAGAAGATAAATAAATGTATATTTCTGTTTTATGTTATTTATTTTATATGCAACAATTATATCTAGTCGATCTATATTGATTGTTTGTTACTTTAGCCAAGTTTTTGTAGAAAGAATTTTATTAAAAAAAAAAAACTTTTGCAATTATGAAATGCTTGTTGTTGTTTTTTTTTTTTATGGCTATATCAAGTAAATCTTGACTTTAATTACACTATATGCAAAAAGTTATATTTTTGACATTTTATTTATGTCGTCAACAAAAACAACAAAGTCATCATCAAAACAAACTTAAAATCCTTCCCTTTCTTTTCAGCTTTGCATATGAAAGGATTATGAAACTTATGAAACTTTCTAACATAACCTTTCAAATATTGGACAGGGGAAATGAAATACAGTGGACCCCCATATAACGCGCATGTCGGGTGAGAAACAACACCCGCGTTATAAGGTGAACCGCATTATACCGAGCGGCGTGGTGGCGACACAATAAATTTACTCAGAACGATTTGAGCTATATACTTAAACAGCCCATCAACTATATATATATATATATATATATATATATATATATACTCATGGACAAAAAAATTAGCGCACCAAGAAATAATTGCGGGATCGTAACGAAACTTGCAATGAAGGTACATGTCGGGGAGATATGCAAATGATTAGAAATGCAGCGTGATTGCGCATTACGTATAGCTGGTAGAGGGCATTGAACATCGTACTCTGTGGAGTATAAAACAGGTAACCAAAGCTTGTTTGAGTGTGCTGAATCATTTACAAAGGAAGAGCTGAGGTAGACATGCCATTACGCCGTGTTCGAAGACAGTATACGCAGTTGTCGCAGTTTGAGAGAGGGAGAATCGTCGGGATGATGGAAGCTGGGTCGTCAGCTAGGCGAGTAGCTCGTCAATTAGGCCGCTCTGATTGTGTTGTGAGGAGGTATTGGGACCAGTGGACCCGAGAGATGTCATGTACACGAAGACCAGGCTCAGGACACCCTCGACAGACCAGTCGTCGAGAAGACTGCCACATAGTCAGAAATGCACGCGTACAGCCAACTGCTTCATCGTCCGCCATCCAGGCACAGGTAGCACCTTCACTAGGGGCCGCTGTGTCTTCTCGAACCATACGAAGGCGCCTGGCTGAAGGACAGTTGGTATCGCGGCGCCCATTACGTGTGCTGCCCTTGACGCCCACCCATCGACGCCTCCGTTTGGAGTTTTGCCGCGCACGAGGAAACTGGACTGCAGCGGAATGGAACCAGGTCATCTTTAGTGACGAATCCAGATTCAATCTCAGCAGTGATGACAATCGTGTACGTGTGTGAGAGCCCGTGGTGAACGCTTCAATCCTGCCTTTGCTGTACAGCGACACATCGCTCCCACAGCTGGTGTGATGGTATGGGGTGCCATTGCCTACAATACATGGTCACCCCTAGTATTGTTCCGTGGCACCATGACAGCCCAGTGGTATGTTCATGAAATCCTGCAACCACATGTGTTGCCACTCATGCAACGGCTCCCAGGAGCCATTTTTCAACAAGACAATGCTCGGCCTCATACGGCAAGGGTGTCACAAGACTGTCTCCGCACTGTTACTACCCTTCCTTGGCCTGCCCGATCCCCAGATTCGTCTCCAATCGAGCATATCTGGGATCATTTGGGACGACGAGTTGGGCATCCCACGAGTTTGAACGAACTAGAGGCAAGGTTACAGCAAATATGGAACGAAATGTCTCAAGACATCATACAGAACTTGTATGATTCAATGCCCGATCGTATCGCATCGTACATTCACGCTAGAGGGGGTCCAACGGAGTATTAACTCCTCTGTTCTTTTGCCTTTTTCTCTGAAATAAATTATCCTTTTTCTTTGATTTTCTTATCATTTACTTATATCAAAGTAGTCATTACGTATGTAAATTTTCGTTTAATTTTGACGACTCTTTCTTGGTGCGCTAATTTTTTTGTCCATGAGTGTATATATATATATATATATATAGTATTTTAATAAAAAAAAACAATTTACAGTATTTATTAAGTGTTTTATTAAAATTCACATAACATAGTTATACATCTTAATCAGTACATATATTTATTATTTTATTTACTTAAATAAGATACGCTTGAAAATATGTAAAAACAAACACTATCTATAACTTAACTAAAATCTATGTATTCGACATCATTTCAATTACAAAACATCTCTTAAAAAGGTGAGTAATTTTTGTTTGTTTGCTTTTTGATAACTTCTGTAACATTTCCCTTTTGAAAAATTCTAATAGCAGCAATCTGACACTGTTAATATTTTCTTGTGATTCAGCCCATTTTATAACAGTTTCAATGGCTGTTATTGCTTCTTTGGTTGTTGGCAGTACATCAGCTATCCCACTGGCACTTTCATCATCAACTTCTGTTTCTTCTTGACAATCTTCGTCACCGCAAATGGATTCAATAATCATTTCATAAGTCTTATTCTGATAACGTCGCATGGACCTGTATAAACTTATCACGAACATCGCCCGTGCTATAACCGAGTGCACTGTATAGCGAGCAGCACTATAACGAGGGTCCACTGTAATAATCTTTTTGAAGATTTCATAAATTCAAGTAATTCTAGAACAGTTGTTCTGCCAACCAAGTTCATCCACTATTTGAGTAAGTCAACACTAAATATAAATAATATTAAGTCTTTAATGTTAGAATGAAATTTATTGTACCTCCCTGTCTTATTATTTGAATTCTAAAATTGCATAACACATGGGCCCTTAGACTAGCTTATTCTACGGACTATAATAATTCTGTGAAAGTAATAGTGATTGATTTGCAACAAGCACTGCCAACTCGTGAAGATTTTTACAAGAGACAACTGTGGACCTACAATTTTTGTGTTTACGACAGATCAGATGAAGTGTATATAAATAAATGGTCTAAAAACATTGCAGCGAGAGGTACTGATGAAACAATATCATGTTTAATTAAATATACTTCTAGCTTTCTTCAAAATATTGATAAATTACTTGTGTATTCTGACAATTGCTTTGCAAAAACCAAGAATATGTCGTTAGTGACTTTTTGATTACAAATTATTCACTAAGAGTATGTTAAAGAAATAGAATATAAGCACCTAGTTTCTGGACATAGTTATTTATCATGTGATAGGGATTTTGCTGAGTGGGTACAACTGATCAAAAAAAGCAAGACGGGTAAAAAAAGAATTTCATGTTACTGAAATGCAACAGGACCGATTTTGTGAGTGTACAACCGTTAGTTG
>JAFIDM010030484.1:0-47967 GCA_023159025.1 Thereuonema tuberculata | reverse complement strand
ATGTGGTATGAACGTCTTATTTCCAATGTAGACTAGAATGTACTTACTTCCTTTGACTGTAACATCCTGTGATACAAGTGTTTCTACTGAGTTTGTGATTGCAACATTTATACACTGTAGTATGAACGTCTTATTTCCAATGTAGACTAGAATGTACTCACCTCCTTTGACTGTGACGTCCTTTGATACAAGTGTTCCTACTGAGTTACTGATGGAGCATCTGTACACTGTGGTATGAACGTCTTGACGATAGTCTTCTGCTCTGAATGGGGGAAAGACAAGTGTTCCATCCGTCTGAATATATCTCAGTCCTTGTACTTCATTCACTTCAGATCCATCAGACATTAACCAGGTGACAGTGGATTGATGTCCATTGGCAGAACAAAGAACACGTCCACCAGTGGAATTGGAGACTACAACCTTAGAAGGAGGTTCCATTGCGAAAGAGGGAGCAGAAATCAGGTCAGAGCCATTCACTACACAGATTATAAATCATAATAAAAACAAAAAATTACTATTCTTTTTATAAAATACATTAGATTTCAATTCTACTATATAGTAATCTATCAATATATGAAAAATATTATACATAAATTATTCAGAAATGGACTTAATACGATTAAAGTTAAAACTTTCTGAGCGATAAAATATATTTCTTACATATGAATTATTTATATCTACTAACTACTTTGTTTTCTATGGTTTGTACCTTCTCACAGTAAGTACGTATGAATATTTGAAATAAAGAATGAAATAATCTGTTTTCGTATTCATCTGGGCAACATCAAATTTTGAAAATGATTGCAATACAACACGATATCAGTTTTGTAATATCATACAAAACATAATCATACACAAGCTAACAATGCATAAAACAAACAATATACAGCACTTCTGCCACGAATTATAAAAATACAAAATCTGTAAAAATATTGTAATGGTGCTTGTGGGAGAGTCTTTAGGAGCGAAATACAACATTACGGAAATGAACTGAATTAATTTATTAAATAAAAAACATTAGTTTTTATAATATTTACATAGTGTGATTTGATTGGAAGGTTAATTAAGATATACAGAATTATTGGTTAGAAACAAACGAACTTAATTAATTAACTAATTAAATAGCTGCAACGGAAAAGAATTTAAAACTAATCAGAACATCAATAATTAGGAAATAAAATACGAATGTTTTACAATAAATAATGGTAAAGATTAAAATGAATAAAATAAAACAGATAAATGTAGATAAATAATTCTAAAACAAAATATAAATACGTGATATCTAAAAATATTTACATATAAACTGTTACAATATTATCTACGTGAATTTCAACAAGTTTCAATTGACAAATTTATTCTTTTTATTCTTTTTATTATTATTATATATTCTTATAATAATTCTTATTATTATTATTATATATTCTTATAATAATTCTTATTATTATTCTTATTATTATTATATTCTCTTATATATTCTTCCACATCAAAGATAGTTTACCCACAAAGATTAAAATGATGATTTACCATGCATTCTTCGACTCATTAATTAATTATGCACCTCACATTTGGGCTAATACAACAGATACAGAATTAAAAAATATAAATACACTACAAAATAAAATAATAAAATTTGTTCTTTCTAAAAGAATTAGTAAGAATAAAGAAACTAGAAAAGAACTAATGTTGAAATATGGAATCTTATCGCCAAAACAAAAATGTCTATATAATTTATTAATAAAACACTATCCAGAAATCAAAACTGCAATAACTGTTGAAGGAAAAAATTATAATCTCAGAAATAAAAATAAAATCAAATTAGACTATCCATACATTTTTAATAGCTATGGGAAAAGAAATGCTTATTATCTAATAGAAGAAATTTATAATAGTATACCTGATTGTAAACTTTTAAAAGACAAAAGAATTTCTGAAATAAAAAAATTAGTAAAAAAATGGCTTATTATAAATATTGAAAATAGGTAATTCAAAAATTCTAAATATAGTCAATCTCCTTTGAAGTTCTTAAAACCATAATCTTGATTTCAATTGATCTTGCAGTGAATAGTTGTGTATATAGTACTTGTATATATGGTAATATAGTATAGTACTTGTGATTGTGATTACTATATATTATATGGTATTATTATAGTATTATAGTGTATGTGATTGTGATTACTATATATATATGTATTACTTGTTAAACTTTTTAAACATTAATCTTAGATTTTTATTAATGTATAACTTCCAAAAATTTAACAACCTTGTATACTTAGTTAACTGTTTAATAGATCTTTCAGGTCGCGGTGCTTGGCTGTCAAGCCACCCACATTACATTACATTACATTACATTAGTTAACTGTTTATGTCAACTTCCTTTATTCAAAAAAAAAAAATTAATCTTAAGTTATGAATTAATATACTGTATAATCGGCAATTTTAGTCTCTTTACTTTTCTAAAAAATGCATATGTAACTAATAACTGAAATATATCAATATGAATGTACTCAACGGTAGCACCTGTTGATAGGAAGCTCTACAAATGCTTCGTAACAGGACTATGATAAAATGTAACGGAAATAAAATGAATGAATGAATGAATGAATGAATTATTATTATTTATTATTATTATCTATTGAGCTTAAATTTTAATTTATAGCAATTGTCTTCTTTATATTGAATTAAAAGATTTCAGCAGTGCCAAAAAAAAATCCTTTTCTAAGCTACATTTTCTTTTTTATTTTTATTTTTAATTTTTAAGCTACGAATTCATTGTCGTATTTGTATTACGAGCGGTAATTTTATAATGAACAACAAATGAGTTATTGAATTATATCCGCCAATGGGAAGCAGGAAATGTTAGTAGCGCCGTATTTTCTAAGGAGCAGTTTAGCTGCGCCACCTACCTTTCCTCGCTGCCGAAAAGATGACAGCAAACTGAAGCCAGAGGAGCATCGGCCTCATGCTACTCAAATGGGTATTTCGACGGGATGTTGACATTTTCCACCCCATCGGAGACGTTTTAATACTCCGAAACTTTACCGGGAAATCTTTACAGTATTGTGGATTTGTGCTGGACAAAAGTAGAAGACACAAAGACGAAACAAGGAATACCCAACCTTACAGGTGTTGTAGGAAATTCATTCCCTTGAATGGATCTGCTGCAAGTGGTTCGCCTACGAATGGGTGTTTGCCTTATTTCGAAGGAGTTATTTTGAAATGAGATTTAAATTTTAATAAATTTTATAATTCCCAGAATTATTGATTATATTTAATTTACTAAAATACACTTTTTAGCTTCTTTTCAGTGCAATAATGCTACGGGGGTTTTTTGTATTTTGTAATTTAACGTAACGTAAATTAATTTGTTGTTGAAAATAAATACAAAGTTCATGAAAGAACTTTATTTAAAATATTATTCCGTAAAATTTATTTATTATTTTTCTTTTAAGTTCGTAAAAAAGCCCAAACTAGAAGCATACATTTTTTAATAATTTGTAATTGCCACTGAATATAAATTGTAGAATTTTTCCATTTCTGAAAAAAAAAAATATTATTAAATTCCCATTGTGAGGTATCCTTATTTCGCTTTTAATGCTTTCTATGGGAACTTTTTTCAGTACCACCAAATTAATAAGTTAGTTAAAAGAATTAATATCCATTGTTGAAAACATGGTAGAAATCCATTACTTCGTTTCCAAAAAAAAATGTCACATTCGCGCGCTAATTTCTTGACAAGAACCTACTTGGAAAGATTTCAAATAAAAAAATTAAATTGCCTCCAGTCTTAAAATAGGAAATACTATAAAAAATTCATGCAGAGGTTTATTATTTATTAGGCGGAGGGAGGACTCACAGTGATTTGATGAACTTCATTTTCTTTGCAAAATTCACCAATACTTTAATATTATCGTCGTCAGGTTTTGTAGCTTAGTTACACATAACACAAAGATTTATGTTTCTTTGAAAAACATGCTTTACGATATATTTATATCCTCCTGAATCACCCTATGTACAGGGTGAATCTAAAATAGGGGACAAACAGTGGGACGGGTTCCCCATACCAAATGAAGTAAAAAAGGTCAGATAAGCATACAACCCAAAGTGCATGGTTGCTGAGTTATTCCAATCCAAAGAAACGAAGCCAGATTACAATGGACATAACAGTATCTTTATTGGTAGCATGTAGTTCATACAATACCACAACATTGTAAACATTGTAACATTGTCATAGTAAATGTTCAAAATGTCCTCCATCTGCTTTGATGCATGCATAGACACAACGGACCAAGGATTGTCATACCCTTTCATAGATCCCCGGACGATTGCCGATGGATTCACAGTCGTCGACAATACGGTCATGTAGCATCTAAACAATTGCACTGTCCGTTGCATACACGAGGGCTTTGAGGTGTCGTCACAGATTAAGGTCGGGGACCGTGCAAGCCATTGAATTGGTCCCCTACCTATCTATCAGTTGTGATAGATATTAGTGAGTGTCCTGCGAACACTGTGGCTGAAATGTGCGGGGGCACCATCATCCATAAACCACATTGTTGTTCTGACGTCCAGGAGCACATTCTCGAGAAGGTCTGGAAGTGTGTTTATGATGAACGCTCTGTAGATGTTGCCAGTAAGATGTGCTGGTAAAACGTATGGTCCGATCAGGCAGTCAGCTACAATTCCAGCCCTTTTGGATTGTAAAATCAACCCAAAAACAAGAAGAACAAGAAGAAAAATGGCAAACATTTCAAACCAGTTTATTTGGTATAGGATTTCAAAATTAACAAGAACGTTCTAACATGTTTAGAAACGTTTACAACATATTCAAAATCGAGTATAACTTCTGAAAAGGGTTGTTTTTGAGGAGGTTGGGAGATATAAATTGCTCCTCTTGTGTGCAGTGTTTTATAGTAACTCTGCTAGCATTTTTTTTTTTTTTTTTTTTTTTTACAAGGGCATAATGCAACCATCCTTCCCAGGGCACCAAGGATTCCATATGATGGCTCTATTTTTGACTACACTGTATTATATAGCCATTTGCACCCCATTTGCGAAAAAAAAAATAACTGTCAACTAATTTTATCAATCAGATTTACTGATAATAATGGCTCAGAATAGAGTGAAAGGATTATGGATATCTCTTCCACTCCCGGAATTGATACCTCCTGTAAAACATTATCCCACCCAAAACATTTCATGTAAAATAAGTTGCCAAGACTCACACGCTCATAACGCTTTCACTGTTAAAAAGATATGAGATCTCATGTAGAGCTAAGCCCCTAACTCTACAAGCCCTAACTCTAAAAACCCTATATCTTGGTCAAAAGTATGGCTTGGCCGTTTCGTGGCTGTCGCACAGACAATCCCATGGAGTTATGTACAGGATATGGAGTATGCCAAGGCATACTTTTTGACCAAGATAGTAGGGTTTTTAGAGTTAGGCATGTATAGTGAGGGGCTTGGCTCTACATGAGATCTGATAACTTTTTAACTGTGAAAGCGTTATGAGCATCTTGGCAACGTATTTTACATGAAATGTTTTGGGTGGGATGAAATAGTTCCATGAAACGGCCAAGCCATACTTTTTGACCAAGATATAGGGTTTTTAGAGTTAGGGCTTGTAGAGTTAGGCCTTGTAGAGTTAGGGGCTTGGCTCTACATGAGATTTCATACCTTTTTAACAGTGAAAGCATTATGAGCGTGTGAGTCTTGGCAACTTATTTTATATGAAATGTTTTGGGTGGGATTTCATTTCTTTTTGTAGGATTAGATCTGATAACTTTTTAACAGTGAAAGCGTTATGAGCATGTGAGTCTTGGCAACTTATTTTACATAAAATATTGTGGGTGGGATTTCATTTCTTTTTGTAAGATGAGATCTGATAACTTTTGAACAGTGAAAGCGTTATGAGCATGTGAGTCTTGGCAACTTATTTTACATGAAATGTTTTGGGTGGGATTATCTAGGAGAACTAAATTTAGTTTTAAGATTATATAGAAAATGGGTTTTTTTTCAATATCCTACTTTTCTGTTTTTCTATTGGTCAACTTGTATATACAAGCTGTTGGCGCTTTTGTAAGAAATCACATTATTACACAGTATTATTTAGGCCGAAGCATTGAGGGTATGACGTATTTCAGATCTTAATGAAATCCAAAGTATAAAAGCTAGGTAAATGAAACTTAGCGTATTTCATTAGTATGGTAACTGCATCTTATCCTGAAAATTTGAGCTCTCTAGTATTATCCAGGCCGAAACTATGAGGGTTCGATAATACATAACCAGACCCCCCCCCCTTTATGAGGGGTTGGAGGGTGAAAGTTACGAATTTCTTAATTTTTTTGTTGTTTGTGTGCTAATCCTAACCTGCATACCAAATTTCAGCTTTCTAGGACTTCAGGAAGTACCCTAGAGGTTTTGATGATCATGAGTCAGTCAGTGAGTGAGTGAGTGAGTGACGGAATCGACGTATTTTAGGTATTAATAAAATCCAAAGTATAAAAGCTAAATAAATGAAACTTAGTGTATTTCATTAGTCTGGTAACTGCATCTTATCCTGAAAATTTGAGCTCTCTAGTATTATCCAGGCCGAAGCTATGAGGGTTCGAAAATACGACGAAACACTTCAAGAAAAGGTACGTAGTGCCCTACCTGCCTTCGGCTCGTCTTGGCGGGGGCACTGCCTTGCCCCCAGTTATTGTTTTTTGATTTATGTTTCCTTCCCCTTCTCCCCATCAATAATGAATGTATTCAACCTTTTATATGAATCTCAAGATTGTTTATTTATTTCCGATCCGTCTATTTATTTATAATTCGAAAATGACAATTGGAAGTATAATTGCCGAAACGTTGCAAATTTTAAATATAATTTACTTACTTAACCAAATTCTATGTGATATAGAAGAACAAGCGCGTGTACACGGGGGATTGCCTAGTAACATTATAATATCTTTTTTTCGTGAGAATTTCCTAACATCTTCGATTCCATTTTATATTTATTACATTGACTTTATAAAGTTTGGAAGAAGTCGAAATGACAACAAATTGACATCATCAGATAAATATAAGAATAAATTTATTTTTATTTATGATAGTTATTATTAGTTTTTATTAATCTCACATTAAGAATACAGGCAGATTAAAAAAAAAAAGACACGTCCTTTTAATGTCTTTGTATTCTCTGATTGCAGAATAGAAACAATGTTTTTTTTTGAAGAAATTGCAAAACAAAAAGAAGTGTATTTTATCCATTTAAGAAAAAGAAATCTAATTAAACTTTTCATGTAGGGAATACGTAAAGCAACTCTACAGTAATCAGTTGTGCCACCAGAACTAATAAACAGTTCCATTTTCTCCCGGTAGATGGGGAGACTTGTGGCTAAGGTCACGAGGCCTCGCCGAGAAAGAAGCTGTAACGATCAACCTAAATTGCTTAATAATAGGAAATGTTGTTGGAAGATTTTATTTAAAATTACGCCAAAATTGTTCTATATAAAGAAAGAATTAAAGCATGATAAAGGGAAGTAAAAATTCTTCACTGATTTGAGTTTTATTCAAGAATTATACATAATTTTTAATTTTAAGTATAAAATGTTTTTTTTAATATTAAAGTTGTCAATTCTTTTACATACACAAATAAAATCATTACGAGTAATACGGAATTACATCTTCGTAACATTACCTTCCACGTAATTACCAGGATTATGAAAACAATAATGGTCGAATAACAATGGATGAGACCAAATTATTCACAAGTGACATCCTGGAACAGCTGTTTCACGCTCGTTGGCGATCATCTTCTTTGTGTATTTTTTCCTTTGAGGCACCACTGCGCTTCCGATGTATTAATAATGGCCGAATATTCCGCAATTATATCGCATATATCTTTCGGGGTATTTCAATTATGAAACTTACCAAATTCTCAAAAACTGATTCGAACACAGATGATTCATCCTTAAAATTTTGACAGCAATGCGATATACAATCAGTTTTCAGCATAATTTTGTGAGGGAAGCTGTATTCATAATACTGTCTATTTGTGTCTCTCTATCCTTTAATAATTTTTGAAGCAATGAGTAGATCTTCTTGGAACTTGGCTTGCACATTTACAGTTAAAAAATATTTAAAAATGTAGTATTATTTAAAAATTCAAATTTAATAAATTTTCGGCAAATGAAAAAGCTATATGATAAAGATTGATTATTATAATTTATAAATATATAAACTTTTCCTTATATAGTCATCAAAACTTTAAGAATAAAGAATGTATACAATTTTTAACTTATTTCAAGACTTTATTTGCAATTCTGTTAATATCCAAATACAATCAAAAGAGATTAAGCCTTTAATTATCAGAAATATCAATTATCGAGAAGATTTTGAATTTTTAAAAGAATATTTTATTAAATTAAATAAAACAAGAAATGAATTCAGCACAGATCTAACCAAATTGCCTTTCTGGTTCGATTATCGGGAAGGAATCGGGAATATTTTTTAGTCCAACAGTAATTTAGTATGTTACATTGATAAACGTCACGACAGATGGCGCAAGTGTCGCTGACATCAATTGCCGCTTCAAGACCGTGAAGTGAAAATAAAATTGCTATGTTCTAGTTAATAATTAAAACATGGTATACGTGGTTGTCTAAAAGTTAACATATCTTATAATAACTTAAAAAAGCAGAAGTCATTCAAAAAAAACAAAAAAAAAAAATCCCAATTGAAGAAAAAGTCAACAAGATTAAAGCGCTTCAAAATTTGAAAGTGAAACTGTTGCGAGAAATCTTGAACTGTGACTGCTGATCCAATAATACATACTTTTTGGATAAATCACATGGATTATCCTTTCTAAGGAAATAAATTTGGTAGCTACAATGTCTTTTTACACAAAGTTATTTATTTTAGTCTGCTTTTCTAGGTAAGTCAAGCTCATCAAATTCAACCAGTCCTTATGTGCCCGTATGTGTATGTTCATATTTTTTGTTTTTTGTGTATGAGCGTTCCTCCTAAAAACATATTTAAGGACATGATCAAACTTTCAATTTTAATTTTTATGTGTCGATTCTTGTTGAGGAATTAGCACAAAGTCAGAAAATTTTCAATAGAAAAGTATTAGAATCGAAACAATAGATTTCTATCGATATATTAAACAAGAAATGTTGATTATATACAAGGTTGTTAATCGTCTTAATGTGTGCGCGAGCTGTATGCGATTAAAATTAGATTCAAACAACATCCGTAAGCAATGCGTCATGAGATTATCCTTTTTCAGAAAATGAAACAATTGAATGTTTTGTATTCAGCAGATCTTATATTTAAAAAGAAAAAAAAAGAAAGAAATGGTTTTCCAGAAGCTTCTTGTTTTTATTATTTTCAATGTCCTTTGAATGGTTAATACACGGTAACAAATAAAAAGTTTCGCCATATTCGTAAAGTTTTATATTTATTTATTTATTTATTTATTCGTATTAGAAGAGGTATTTATAACATAAGGAAGATCTAGGAATCAAGCAGAGGTCCTGGGACTGTTATTTCGAGCTTATTAGACTCTTTTCAGCCAGAGCTACCCATTAAGCAAGGAACTCAAAAGACATGCGAGGGGAAAAATAATATATTTTCATAATATATTTTAATATATTTTAATCTCTCATAAAACAATAAGTCAAAGAAAACTGAACTTAAGTTCACCCGTCGTATACAAAAGGCTTCCTTTTGTCATTTTATTATGAATTCTTTTCCTTTCTTTACCCATCAGATAGTTTTTATTCATTATTACCTTTTTTTTTCTTTGTGGTCGTATATTCCTTTTGTGGTGAGTGTTTAATTATCTAAGGATTTGTTTTTTTACAATTTGTTGTTGTTTTTTATTTTTTTTATTTTTGTTTGTGAGGGAGGGGGGGGGGCACTTTGTCAGACTGAAAGAGGTATTATGAAACACTGCTTCGTACTAGAGGAAAGAAAACAAAACAACTAAACATTTCCATATTAAGAAGACTTGAAATAACAATCCTCCGGAAATCCTAATGATATCGCACTTGGAAGTCTTCTGTACATCGCTATCCTACAAGACCAACCAGGAGCCATTTACCAGGAAAGGAAGCTTATCCAGGAAAGGAAGGCTTATCAGACCATTCAGTGTGTGTGTGTGTGTGCGTGACTTCGCCCAGCGGCTATTTACTTCTATATTACCTTCAAATAATCTTTAAATTCTCTATAGATCTTCTTGTGGCTTGGTATGCATATTTAAGGACTACAGACGATGCAACTTTGATATCTGAAATCTTGATATTAAACAATAAATTTTAAAATCCTTTTAGCTAAACTATTACACTGAAGTATCAGAAAAACTGAGATAGTCACTTCCATTTCCAGTGCATTTCCCGCAATGTTCCGCAATTGAAGTAAATAAAAAGGCGGATATCTCTACAAATATCTCTGCAATCCATTGGCAGTGACAATGGCTATGCATCACGATGTAAATGATTTCGAACAAGGCGTGATAGGAGATATGGGTCAATTCATATCCGAAAGTAACACGGAGTTTGAATTTTCAAGACTGTTACAATTTAAGTGTGTTGCCCATTTCATGGATAATTCAAGGATTAGCCGATACACCTGTTTAAAAAATAACTAATACAATTTAAGATAAAATTACAAACACGACCCAGGGTTCGAATTAGCTTCGTAATTCTTTGACAAGCAATGTGAAATTTTCATAGATACATAGTTTTATACAGGTCCTGACGTCATTATGCGTCATTCAACAGCGAACCGAATCGGAGCCGATCGAAGAACATCCAAAGCAACCGAAACCAAGGCAACCGGAAGAAGCCACCGCCTGAGCCTGAATGTGCTGTTGGAGGCCACCGCCGTTGCAAGCCGTTGCATACATCCACCGCTAGGACATCATGGCAGCATCCACGTACACAAAATGTTAATTATAATGCCGCATAATGACGCCAGGACTTATATAAAACTATATATCTATGAAAATTTCGCATTGCTTGTCAAAGAATTACGAAGCTAATTCGAAACCTGGGTCGTATTTGTAATTTTATCTTAAATTAAATTAGTTATTTTTTAAACAGGTATGTCTGCTAATCCTTGAATTACCCATACCTTTGAATTTTCACTTGCAACAGTTAGAAATGTGTACCGCGACCCTACATCATCAGCGTACGATATTGCTACAGTCGACGAAATACTCTGGACGCTCGTGGACAGCATCGTCTGGCACGCATTATAACATCCGACCAGAATGCAACGTCCAGCAGAAAAGAAAATAATTCGCACGTAACATTAGCATTTGGTCAGTACTAAGTTCTCTTTTTCTACGGTGTACAGGAGCCAACGGCTCATTCGTATCCCATTGCTGACTTGACTGGAACTATGCCTCGCCTAAGACCATGAACAAAGCCAATGGATGCAAGGCGACTGGTAACGAAGAATCTGATCCGAATCACGATTCCAACTTTTTCGGGCACATGAAGAAAACCCCCACGAGACAATGGATCCCTCATACCAACATGGCACTGTCCTGGACGATGGCTCCACTATGATTTTAGGTGTTTTCAGCTGGCAGGCATTATGAACTCTGATAATCTACAAACATCATTGATCAGAGGACGCTACGTAACCATCCTTTCGGATCATTTGTACCTCTTCACGTCATGCATTCACTCAGAAGGTAGCGGACTTTAGAGAGAGCTCGTGGAGTCTATCCACCGTTGTGTTACTTCGGTAAACCGATTGGAAGGAAAACCGATGAGTTGCTAGTTTTTTTGGTGCTTCAGGGTAATTAACGTGCGGTTTAATGTAATTAAAGTTAAACCGATTTTAGTAACTTAAATATAATTTTAAGAAAATACAAAATCTACTTTGTTATTCAGCAGATAATCGAATATGAAATAAATATAAGCTTTTCTTTTTTTCTTTATCACTATTTAAAAAATAAAAATAAAGAAATTTCAAGAAATCACATTCTAAGGAAACTAGGCTTAAACTTCTTGTTTAATATTATGATTTAGGTTTTCTTAAGGAGATTTAAAAATAAGTTATCATGAAAGATGTTTGATGGGGTTGAATTACTGTTCAGTTCCGTTATAAGTTGAATCACAATTGGTATCGCCATTACAAACCATAACAGGTCATTCAGATGGTGGTCACGGCGATGGCCTCCATTTGGCTGATGGGTTCGAATCTCATACGGGCTTAGATATTTCTTTGTCTGTAAAGTATTTGGATTTCTACAAAAAAAAAAGCTCCAGTGTTTAGTCAGTTGCACCCATGGACCTTCAAAAATCATCAAATCTACGACACCAGCGAAAAAGAAGGTATTCCTTCATTATTATGTTGACTAACATTCAAACAACTCATGAATGCTGTTTTTCTTTTTTCTTTATTTATTTGTGAGCTGATAAAAACATGAAAATTGCAATGCATACATCGATCTAACCAATACTGGTCTTTTCCAAGTGATTTGGCAACGTTTGAACTATTCATAGACCTTACTATCAGACTATGAATATTTTGTATCTTTTTTTAGAATATTTTCCTACATAACAGTCGTGTGTCCATCTAATTGCTTTTGATTCAATGGATGGATCTTCTTGAAACTTAGTTTGTATATTTAAGGACTAGGGATCGAACTTATTTATTTAATATTTTACAAATGGGTGCTGGTTGAGAAATCAGCTCTACCTGATGTCGGAAATTTGCACAGAATAACATTATAACTGAACAGTGAATCTAATGAGATTAATTCATTTATTTCGTAAATAAAAATTGTGTGTGCTGAATAAAATGAAAATTTATCGATTTTCGACAACTTAAGAATTAATGCGTATTTAATGTTGTTTTTGTTTTTTCCTACTGTTCGTATTCAGCAGATCCTCTAATTTAAAAATAAACATAGATTTTCGTTTCTTTCGTTTTACGACATTTTTAAGAAATTTAAGGAATAATATTTTTAGGAAAGTATGGTTTAAGTTATTTCAGAAACTCTTGTTTGTTTTTTTTGCATTACCTTCTACGATCAATACCTTCTATTCACTGTATCTTGGTAGAAACAACCCTTTTCAAGTCACGTAGAACTCTCAAGATTTCCCTTTTGGCATGGAAACAATTTGTCCCAATAGACCATTTACGCGATGATGACAGAAATCACGTGACATGACATCATAATTCAAAATACCGATCTTTCATTTAAATAGTCCTCTATCGAGAGCCGATTGTAAATTGTGGGAAATGTTTGTTGCCGCTCATTTAGTTATGGCCCAAACGCTATTTTACTTAACAAATGAAGTAGCCTAATTGACAAAATCATAAGAAAGTCATTTTTTTTAATAAGGGAAATAATTTGATGATATTAGTTAGTATTTTATTTGTTTTAGTTAGCAATTGTTGATCGGTTTGTAAAAATTCTGATTTTTCAAAAAAAAAAAAAAATGGGATGGTAATAAGCCCCTGTGGACCATATCTCCTTACGGTAGGGTCGTAAGGACCCTACTTAGCCTTAGGATAGCTTTAGGATAGGCTACAGGGCCTACCGTCTATGATGAGGTCTAATAGTAGTGATGATCATGCTGCATCGGGTGTGGCGCAGGATAAAGTCACCCTCGTTCGAGGATTAGGCAAATCCTCCGTTCAAAAAATGTACTAAGTCTCCCGCAGGTTGTGGTGGAAAAAGTGGCATCATTCTGTAATATGGCTACCACAATGCTCGGGCAACACCATGCAGTCCCCGAACGGTCGGAAATGTTTCGTCTGTGTCGGAGCAGGCGACCACCAAGTCTGAGAATCAGCACCTCATCCAGTGGTCATTGCAGATGAACCAGAATCTCATCAGATGGAAACAATCATTCATTGAACACAATAAGAACTATTTTCCCAGGCTAAGAAGATATTCAAATCCATAAACACTCGCCCTTCACACTTAAACCATCATAACCAGATTCAGGAACATCTCGACACACTGATACAAAAACTGAGTGCAATTGCAAAAAGATTACACAGATACAAACAATGCACTCTGCGCAAACAACAGAACAACACTTTTCAATACAATGAGAAATAATTCTACAGAGTGGAATTATTACGTTTCTCTCTATTACATCCAACACAAACACTCCCACCAGCGAGGCATTACATGTATACTGGTCGTCCCTGTGGTCGAACCCCATCCCCCCCAATGACAAAGCACCATGGATCACAGAGGAACAACAACTCACTGAGCACTTACCCTTCATGTCCTTCCATGAGATTACTCTCGCAGACATACAGACAGCACTAAAACATGCACACAACTGGAAGGCTCCTGGTGCAGACGGTGTCCAGAACTTCTGGATCAAGAGGTTCACGTCGCTGTGCGGGAAGCTAGTTCTTACACTCACTGTCATAATCCAACATATACCTCTTTTCCTCACACAGGGTGTCACATACCTACAGAGCAACAACACTGAAACAGCGCATCCTGCAAATTACCATCCAATCACTTGCCTTCCCAAGCTTTACAAACTCCTGCCTTACAGACAAAAGATATGCACACATAAACACATATAACATCCTTTCCGAACAACAGAAGGGCTGTCGCAGGAATTCCCAGGGTTTGAGGAGTAGCTTGTTATTGCCTCGGCGCGCTAAGAATTTACATATCGGGTACATCGACTACAAGAATACGTTTGACTCTGTCCCTCATTCCTCAAACCGCTAGGGGACCGCTCTTGCTTTTGTCCTGTCTGTATGTCACACTCTGTAGCGGCCAAACGATTAGAGATATTCGAATGAAACCTTCACCATTGTGTTCAGCATCAAAAAGTAGGGGACCACGTGTAAAAAAATCAGAGGTCTACGACCACTCCCTGACCTCCCCAAGGCGTTGTCTTTCTCTTAAAAACGCCTTTAAAAGACAGAAAACGCCTTGGGGCTTGAGGGAGTACTCCTAAAGGTCTGATTTTTTGTACGTGGTCACCTACGTTTTGATGCTGAACACAATGGTGAATATCTCTAACATTCTAATATCTCTAACCGTTCGGCTGTTACAGAGTGTGACATACAGACAGGACAAAAGCAAGAGCGGCCCCCTAGCGGTTTTATAGGGAAACTATGACCTTGGGGCCGCTAAAAATATATGAATTTGCATTTAACTCTTCCAGTACTGAGTTTAAGGATGTTTTGGACAAATCTGAAATTTAGATTTTCTTCTTTTTTTTTTTTAAACTGTTGAAGAAAGATTAATGAAAATAAATATTTTTGTTTTTCGTTACGATTTCAGATATCATTCATGTCGACACTCTATTAATTTATTATTAAATTGAAATGTAAAATTAAATAGGTTTTGTAATTCAAATTGATGCCAAAAAAAAAAGTTATTTTATTTCTTTGTTTGTTTATTTATTCATTCAACAAAAGTGAGACCATAAAATAGTTTCTGATAAAATTGAAATAAAATTAGGTTATTTAACCTAACCGAAGACATTTTATAATATATTTTAGAATTTCTATTCAGCTTCATGTAATAATAATTGCTTTTCAGAAGTTTCGTGAAAGATACAGTAACATCTGATTTATTCAAGTTTCTCGAATTTTCATTTCCCAGCACCAATGTTTATATATAATCATTTTAAGCACAACAAAAAATATTCTCATATAAAGGGGAAGAAAAATACGATTTTAAAAAAGATGTACAAATTAAATAATGGTAGAACAATATAATTAATTACTTTTTTATATATAGTGTTGTTTTTATAACCTGAAACAAGGAGAAAGGTTCCAAATTTTAAAAAAAATTGCTTACTGGTTCGAGCTTACATGTTAGCTATCTTTCCGTCAAATACACTTCCCACAATGCAATTTTTCTTCTAGCGTCTGCGCCCTGAATTAATGGATAGGTCCATAGCGCTTGTTTGTCGTGGGTTTATTTATTTATTTATTTATTTATTTATTTTTTTTTTTTTGAGAAAAAAAAAAATTTTATATTTTTTATATGAAAATGTTTTGAAGAGTTTTTTGACACGCCACCTTTTTTTTTTCTTGTTTTTGAGAAATTTAGAAAACAAAATTAATACAAAGCAAGTTGTATTGGATATTTTCCCGGTTTGTACAGCTTACACTGCCATCACGATATCACTAGTACCGGTTGTCTAAGCACTGAAGTTGTTTAATTTTCACAGTAGTTCTACTTTCACTATTGTACTTAAGAAACCAGTTTCATTATGTCAAATTATAACTTCAGTATTGAAAATTAACTATCTTCAGTGCTCAAACCAACAGTTACTGTTGCTGCTGTGATTGAGTGCCTCTACTTTGAAAGTGCAAATCCGAAAAATATACAAAAATTGCTTCGTACTGATTTTTTCGTAAATTTCTCAAAACTAAAGGGACAAAAAACAGTATGGTGGGCTTTTCTAAAATCTTAGAGCTTTCAAATTTAAAAATACAAATATGTTTAGTATTTTTCTCCGAGAAAAACCATGACAAACAATCGCCTACTTGAGCACTCGCTATTCCACAGTTTTAGCTGCGGCCCGAGTAACCGGTTATTTTAACTGTGACGTCAAGTCACATGGTTTTGAGTCGACGATATTTAAAAGAATATTGTTGTTACTTTGCTTACATCATAATGTTAGTATATATTTATTTTATTTTACTCTTAAACTTCAATTCATTAAACTTCGTCAATCTCATGTAAAACTTAATTCCTATCTGAATACTTAGATATTAAGGGAAATACATTACATATAAAAATTTAATGATAATATAACACTATAATAAAACACACTAAAACAAGAATACTTAAAAGTTTTACAAAAACACTAGCCGGGTACCGTCGCTTCGCTTCCACCCTTGCATACATAGCATAAAAAAAAAAAAAAAAGCTTTATTTATTTAGCAATTGTGGCCTTCTCCGGATAAACCAGATGTATTGCGGCTTGGTGCCACACACCTACATATCGATAAGGCAACTTTAAAGCGAAAATATAAATCCTCTTTATTCCCTATCCCGTGGGAATTTCGAAAAATCCTTGTCTACATCCTTATTCCTTGTCTACATCATAAAGGGAACCTCAGTGCAACATTTAAGCTTTCTAGGTCCAAGGGTTTGGACTGGGCATTGATGAGTGAGGACTTTTCTTTTTATATATGTAGATAAATACTTTACATCTTGTGGAGCCTTTCGAGTTCCTTTGCTGAAACCCCTCTTCAACACAAATATATTCTCATAAGGTTCACATATACAAGTTACAATTTTACGAATGAAAACAATCAATAAAATTAATTTAATTTAATTTTTGATTGATTCAGTGTTCGATGGCATGCCAAACGTCATCGCAACTACGTCGAATAAAACTTGTGATTCCCGGCTTGGATCGTCATCGGGAACTGCGTCAGGATGGAAGATTTCATCCAATAGGAACAGTTCATTCTTCATAAGTCCTCAACTTTACCATAAGATTTCAATAAAATAAGATTCAATATTCTTTCTGATGCCCTTATTTTTATTGTTACCTAAAACTAAAAATTCATTGAAGGCACCTGTCTTATACACATGCTGCGCAATATTAGAGCCATTGATATTCCCGGTTTTAATGCAGCTTTTACGATTTCCAAACCGTTTATTTAAATTTTGCCCACTATCACCTGTATATTGATATAAAAAGCAATCCTGTTTTGACACGGAATTAAAAGATATAGCCTTTTTCATTTATGTCTGATCTCACAGTGCTATTGTTCTGAATGGGATAATTTAACTTTTTGTCAAAATAATAACCAACTATAATCTCAGTGTCACGAAAAACTCTTTTTAACTGGTTAGATAAGGTGGGTAAGGGTAGGGTGGGTAAGGAAAAGGTGCCATATCATTTTGTCATGGTTTTTTGTTATTGTCAGGGGAATTAGAAATATTATTTAATCCCACTTTCATAGATCGTGTAATTTACATTAACGTATCCACATTCAAGAAATTTATCTTTTATTTTCTGTAAATGTTCTACAAAAAGTTGGTCCGTGGATAATAATGAAAAAGCTTTCCTGATATTATTACTATTACATTCTGTTTTACAAATTACGGAGTGGCTGATGTGTAAGGCAAATTTTTATTATTAGCAGAAATTTTCTCATAGGATAGTTATGTTGAAGAGGGTTTCGGCGTAGGATTCGAAAGGCTGCAAAATATGTAAAATATTTAAATTTTTTTAATAAAACTTTTAAGTTTTAGTGTGTTTTATTATATTTTAATCTAAGATTATTTACAAACATAAAAATATTAATAAATATATAACACTATGAATTGCTTAAAATACAGCCCCAGATTCGAATTATCTACTTGCTAAGATGAAAGAAGTCGGATATATTATATTAAATCATGTATAAACTCAGCTATCTGGTATTATCATCTAATGAGGACTGGCGGTGAGGGTAGAGCAAAATAATAACATTTAGGTCATCTCCCTGTCTCCCCCTGTTAAGTATGAGATAATCCAAGAAGAATCGATTCCAAGCGGTTATGGCAAAAGTGATATTTTATTCCTTTTTGAATGAACTCATTATTTGATAGCGCGCGAACAAATAGAATAAAAGTAGGACTGGATATTGGGAACCAACAGTAGTCCAATGGTTAGCGTCCAATGCGAGGACGAAGGTCCTCGGTTTGAAACCTATGCAAGGCGAAAAAAAAAAAAAGAAAATTTAACAATCTGACTTTCTCAGCAAGGGAAACTAATAATTAATAATTGAGCCGGACAAACAGAGAAATAAAAAGCTTTTAGTAATATGGATTGGACTATAAATACACTAGTAAAAAAAAAAAAATTTAAAATTAGTCCAGCCGTTTTAGCGTGATGATCTGACTTTGATCGATTATTGAGGGAATTCCCAGGATAAATATTTCTTTCAAGCGTGTTTACATAAGTATTTATATCATCATCATCATGAACACATCTCGGAGACCACAGGGGTGATATCTGAGTGCTACTTAACGAAGGCGGTTCCTGTCCATAAGGTTCAAAAGCTTTCGCAATTTTTTTGTCATTGTCAAATATATAATGACAAATAATATATTTAAAGTAATTGCATGGGTTTTCGTATCTTTTTATTATATTTAGTTTAGAGCTTTATAACAATATCAGTAGCAAAATTCAGTTTTGGTAAAAACAAACCAAACAAGCTGGATAAGGCTAGCTAGATCTGTGTTCGTAAAACATCAATAAAGGTGAATAAACAAATTCATATTTGAACAATTGTACCTTGAGTTGTCGTCCTTGAGAATCCCGGCTTTTTTTAGGACTCTCAGTAAGACTTATCCAATTGATGAAGAACTCCGATAGTGCTTCGGCCAATACGACCCATAAATCAAACCATAATAAGAAAAATTTCCACAAATTCTAAACTTTGGCCAATGATCAGCGAGGCTTAAAACTGCTATGGAAACATGCATTCAAATAATATCCTTGGGGTAATGTTGCACAAAGCGTTGGGTTTGAGAATTGTCAAACTGTGTAAATTTTATGAAATTTTATATGATAGGACATCAAAATCAAAAGCCACTATTAAAGATATTCGTCTCGATATCGGGAAAAGCATTTTCAAATTAGTTTCAATATATTTACCAAATATATCGCAATTATAGTCCGCTTACATCTTAAAGGATAAATTTTACAATCTGTTTTCATGAAATAGTTCATTTATTGGCTAGACTGGTCTCGAATATCTGATAAGGTAGGAACGTATTTTCCTCTTCTGAAATGTACGATGGTTGAGGATTAATTGGAAGGAACATTCAATCTTTACTTGACCTCTACATACCACCCTCCTTTTTTGGCCCTTCTGAAGGTAGCAGGAAACCATCACAATATCTTTTATAGCAATAATGGCTGCCTAGACACATAGTGATTTAAATTGAATAAGAATTATAATAAAATGGATAAGTACTTCGGAAGCTTGTAAACTATACGTTTCAATATCGTTTCCAAACAACTCTATTGTATTTCTTCGGAGTCAAAACCTTCGCACCCCTGCTTTCTCCCATAGGTGTGCTATTTTCGCACATCTTCAAAGTGTGTGTATCACGACGAAAGTATAATTGGAAAAGTACTTTGGATCAGTGATAAAGAGCTAATCTTTGCTTTCAAAATAATATATTAGATTTTATTGTAAGTATTGTAATTAACAAAAAATTTATTTACAAAGAAGGGCAAAAATTAAGATGAAAAAAATGTTTTTTACTATATCTCTAGTAGTAAAAAATTACAGAATATGATACAATAGGAAAAACAAATACGAACAACTTAATATTATCTTTTATATTATTGTAATTATATAATATAAAAATCGAGCTATTTCGAAAAGCTTGAAAAAAAAAATGTACACAGGCTTCTAAACACATGGCGGCACATCGCTACATTTCCGTGACTTCCGTCGAGATTTCGCGAGATTTTACTGACAGTAAATGCCATCTATTGGGGCATTTTTTTTTAACTACAGTAGTACACACATTCTCCCTGGGTCGCCGCTCGCATAAACACCTTCAAAAGGGAAACAAAGCAATGAGAAAGTCGTGCTAGGAGAATTGCCGAGCAACGTAAATATAGAGAATCTATAAGCAACCCGTAGATCTACGGGCAAAGGCCCAATGTGTTAACGATCATGTAATATTTTATTTCGTAGTGATAATTGAGAATAATTTTTAAGTGAAAACGAACAGCTTTTATTTTTCAATAAACTCAAATAAAGAATTTAAAGCCTGATTTTCTTAAAATATTATTTCTTAAAATTTCTTTATAACTTTTTTTTTTTGTAATTTGTAAAAACGACAAAAAGCCTACAATTATACTCCAATTATAATTTCTACTAAATACCAATAATACTAATTTTTCGTTTTCTGAAAAAAAAAAAAAAATCAAATAAATCCGCATTATTTACTGAAATTACATAAATCAGATTAATTTAATCGTATCAAAACCCTCGCAATGGATTACCTAAGATTTAATATTTATTGTTTAAAAAATGAGATATTAACAGAAACAGATAGAAATCCATTGTTTAAATTCCAATGTTTTTCAAGAGGAAATTTTCATCGCCTTTTCGCGCTCTTTCCTCGACAAGGACCTACTTCGAAAAGATTTCAAAAATAAAATTTAGATCGTCTCTATTCTTCGAATATGCCTATCAAGTTTCAAGAAGATCTACGCAGTGGTTCAGACAGGATGGAGGGACATATACAACTGAGTTCATATGAGTCTCAATTTAATAAAGGGAAGTATGCTAAAAACATGGACAATGATATTAAATTTCATTTTGAATTCCTTTTCAAACAGATATTATTGCTCTGTAATTAAACCCTATTCCCCACAATGACAAAGCACTATGGATCACAGAGGTACAACAACTCATTGAACACTTACCCTTCATGTCCTTCCACGATCTTACTCTCGCAGACGTGCAGGCATACAACTGGAAGGCTCCTGATGCAGACGGTGTCCAGAACTTCACCACCCTTTGGGGGAAGCTAGTTTTACACTCACTGACATAATCCAACATCCAAAACATATGCCTTTTTTCCACGCAGAGGGTGTCACATACCTACAGAGCAAGAACACTGAAACAGCCACTCTGCAAACTATCGTCCAGTCACTTGCCTCCCCACACTTTACAAACTCCTCACCTCTTGCCTTGCGGGCAAAATCTACACACACATTGAGACACATAACATCCTTTCCGAACAGCAGGAGGGCTGTCGCAGGAATTACTAGGGTTGTAAGGAGCAACTCGTTATTGACATGGTAATCTTGCGGCAGGCGCGAATAACAGGAACTTACACATCGTGCACATCGACTACAAGAAGGCATTTGATTCGGTCCCTCACTCCTGGCTTCTACACACAAAATCTCTACAAAATCCTGGCATCTCTGCAAAATACATCTCAAGATTATAGTATTCTTGGATGCCACAATGAAGAATTGGAACACAACATTACACCTACGCACTTCCAACAAATCCATCACTACAGTCCCCATTCCCGTAAGGAGAGGTATTTTCCAGGGAGATTTCTTGAGTGCTCTTTGGTTCTGCCTCGCCTTGAAAACAATGAGCCACATGCTATACAACACGATTATAGGCTTACCTCAGGCACTCTGACACCATACAAAATCACACACTTATTCTACATGGATAATATTAAGCTCTACGCCACAAACAACGCACAACTTACTAATTTACTACAAGTCACCATACAGTTCACCAAAGACATTGGGATAGAATTTGGAATCGACAAATTCCGCAAGCTACATATAACATGCGAGACTCGAATTTTGAGGGTTTTGAACTGGACCATGACTTGGCCATCCAATTCCTGGAAGAGGTAGAGACCTACAAGTATCTGGGCTTCAAGCAAGCGCGCATCATTGACAACGCAACCATCAAAAACGCACTCAAGAACACCTACCGTGCTCGCGTTCACAATATCCTCAAAACACAACTCAAAGTCAGAAATAAAATTAAAGCCATCAACACTTGTGCCGTCCCACACTAATCTATTCATTCGGCATAACTCCATGGACAAATACTGAAGTCAAAGCACTAAAACGCACAACACGCACTACATTCACGAAACACAACATGCACGACCCCAAGTCCACTACGGAAAGGATGACTCTTCCCCGCAAGGAGGAAGGCCAAGGACTCATCAACCTTATCATCCTACACGAAAAAACAAGTACACACACTTAGGGAACACTTCCACCAAAGAGCAATATACTCCTCACTACACTCAGCCATTGTCAAACTGATACACACCTCACACCTCTGGATCTCGAAAAGCCTTCTCCAACACTCACCTCGCCCGACACCCACACTCAGCAGCTGCGTGAATCGTGGGCTCATAAGAAACTCCATGGGAGACATCGCCACGAACTCAGCCAGCCTCATGTCGATCTGAAAGCGTCGAACAGATGGCTGACGAGCGATGAACCGTTTGGGGAGACCGAAGGGTTCATGATCACGATTCAGGACCAAGTCATCCCCACACGCAATTACAAGAAACACATTCTACACGACGCAAACACGCAATGACGATACATGCAGGAAATGCCATACTACGCACGAGACGATTGACCACATAATATCAGGCTGCCCCCTTCTGTCCCAAACAGTACATACCACAAAGCGTATTAGAGTCATCCTCACATAAGCTGTACTGGGACCGTCCCATTCACACAGACAAAAGCATACATCACAACAGCCTGACATCACACTTGTTGATAAGGTCAACAAACAGACCTACCTCATTGATATTGCAGTGCCAATCAGCAAGAATATGCAGAAAACTCACGCAGACAAGATCAGTAAATACACCAATCTAGCATACGAGCTCCAGAAACTGTGGAAGCAGGACCGAATACGTGTTATCGTCCTGTCCGCCAACGGTCTGGTGTCTCACACATTGCACCACAGCCTCAGCACACTAGGACTTCACACACTTGTTATTTTTTCACAACACTTGCTGTGTTTTGTGAACACTTACGCACAACTCCAGAAGGCTGTGGTACTCAGCACAACACGCATAGTTAGGAAATTCATGGACACAACCACACATCCCTAACCCTCCTTGCACACTTCTTTGCACTTGACAATAGGTGCTTTGGTCCTTTCCCGCCATGCTTTCTTTGCTAGGGAAACTCCAGGTTTGAAACTTGTTATTATTATTATTATTATTAATGTAAAGTTTTCTTTCCTTTTTCAACATTTTTTCCTTTATTTTTTGAATATAAAAGTTTTAAAATATGTTTGTACAACTACTAGTTAAACTATACATACAAAAATTGTAGACACACAAGCGTTTCATTGTTATTGTTTATAATGAATTATTTTTATATCTAATTGCCATTGTTATGCAGGATCATGTCTAAAACTAAATTATTTATTTTGTTAAACTGCTTCTTTGTTGAAAAGAAAAAAAATCGTTCATTCATGATCTTTAAGAAATAAAGGTGAGATTGGACTAAGAAATTGGTATTTTTAACGTAGGTTTCTATGGGCAAAATTTGCCAACGACTCCGGAGGCGGGTGGCCCTCTCTGTAAACATTGAAAACTGCGTTTAGAGCCCATCCACCTATAGAAAGTGGATTGGCTAAAGACCTATCAGTTAAAAGCTTTTCTAGAATTTAACAGTTGAACAATCGTGATGACAAGGTTTGTGTAATTGTGCTTTTTGGTGGAACCTTCCATTGGAAGATCTTGCTGGTCTCAAACTTAACTGTCATCGATTGCTTTAGCTTCAGCATTCTCCGAATTGGATGAAGTTGAGTTAGAAGGACCAAACTGGTGCTCTCCGGACAAGACATCTGGTACCTATCCCAAGAAAGTTAGGCTCCTGAAATCAGCCAGCATGTGTTTCCGCCCTCAGCCGCTGGATGGATATAGTGTGTCCACCACAAGATGAGACTTAGCCTCGCCTCTTCAAACGCAGAATCCATTTCACAATAGGAATGAGGGTTGGAAAAGAAAAATTTTGGGAAAAAAAAAATTAGGAAAAATTTTAAAAATACTTACTATTAAAGAAGAAAATATTTATAAAATAATTATCAATAACATTTATAATGTCAATAGGGAAAAAATAATCAAAATAATGAAAAAATAACTAGATACAATTGGTTAAAAATCTTTCAAATCAATAAAACGAATAATAATTTTGGTCTAAGAATAGAAAACTATATAAAATATAAATTATTCAGTCAAATTAATTGGGAAAAATATAATTCTAAAACACTAAAAAGTATTAAAAAGGTTAAAATTTCATTAATTGCTGAAGTAATTGATGAGAATATTACTATGAATTTTTAACTTTTAACTTTTGTTACATTTCTTTTCTTTTGTATTAGATAATTAACAAATTTAATTAATCTACAGTTAATAATTATAAATTATTATCAGCACCTATATTATAGGTATTCTTTATTTTTGAATACGTAATAGGACTGGCGAACAGTAAAATAGTAAAAAAAAAAGTCAAGAATTAGTGTTTGTAATTTCGTTAAAAACAGTTACGATCTTTCATTATTAAAAATTTAAATCATCACCTGCAATGTTGTTGATTATTTTTGATTATTCTAACAATTTTATTTTGGTGTTTTGATTGACTATTATTATTACAAGCAATATTATATTATTTTAGTTTTATTTTCATTTCCATTATATCAAAGCTTGCAGTTGTAATTCATGCAATTATTACTATTATTATTATTATTGTCAATCTAATTCTATTTTTATTTTTTTAGTACTAGTGCGAATGCCAATGGTCTTAATTTGTATACAGTCGGACCTCTATTTAACGAAGTCGCTAAATCCCGGAAAAAAGTTCGTTATATGGAAAATTCGTTAAATAGAGATTCACCTTTTAAAATTACTTTAAACTACATAAAACAGATTTAAAATACATAAACAATAAATATTATTAAAAAGTAATAATTTTAATGACATAAAGCGTACAATACCATATGCGTACTTAAATTTTACTAAATAAAGTCTGTTAATTTTGTCTAAGCTTTTTTTTTTTGAAAAAGTGTTTTTGCTTATAGTAGGTCTCGCATCTTTGCAATGCACCAAAAACCCCTTCAGGCGCATTTTCTTCAAAATTGTAATGCGCATCGGATTGTTTCAAATGATTTTAGCATTTCATCATACGAAGGTTTTTTTGATTTCTGCATCATGATCAGTTCCATTTTCATAATCATCATCGCAATTCGTAGCTGTATTGTTTTTATTTTTCACACTGTCTAAAATATCCGATTCAGTTAGAGTTTCCGAGGTCTCAACTTCAAAATCCAGTGAAAGATAATCATCAATCAGCACATCATCAACAATTTCTTCTTTTTCCCTCAGCTGTATCCACATTTCTTTCATTTCCTCTAAGGGAATATTGATAATAAAAACATTTTAAGGAGGAAAAAAAAAATAGATACCACGAAAAAGTTCGTTAAATAGAAAATGCACTTCGCTATTTGGAGGTTATTTTACGAAGAAATTAGCAAAATGTTCTTGGTTCCAAAGAAAAGTTCGCTAAATAGAGAAATTCGCAAAATAGAGGTTCGTTAAATAGAGGTCCGACTGTATTTGTAAATGTTCTGAGGAACTTTACGGGATTGTTTTTAAACTTTTTTTTTTTTAACTGTCAACAATTAATTGTTAAATAAAACATTATTACCATGAAGTGTATATATTTGTTACTTACATTAATTAATATAATTTTATACAATTATGATTTTTCGTAATTTAAATAAATAAGAAACAATATAAATATAACAGTTCTTAAACATCAAATCAGTTTTCTATATCGTTATGGTTAAAATTTAACATAGTTATTATTATATATAAGAAAAGTAGATATGTATAAGTCGTATTTCATATCATCAATTACTCTGTTATAAACAAGAAACGGTTTGCACTGAACATAGAAAAAAACATCTACCCCTCAAATGGATTTATAGAACCGTCCCGTACCACGTGACGTAGGCGTGGCCAAGTCTCATCTGCTGGTGGACACACTATATATATGAAACTTGGTTTAGGGATTAAAAAAGGTGAAAGTTTTTTGTTTAGAATCTTATTCAACTGCGCCTTTGTAGAGAAAATGCTGGGAGAAATTCCCAGTAGATGGGGCAAAGAAAATTGCAATAACGAGTATTAATCTTTATTTAATAAATGGATTTGCGCGCGATTTAATACGATTAAGCGGATTTAAAACAACTTAATAAAAAATGCGGATTTAATCAATTTTTTTTTTAAGAAATGAAAATTTTTTATTGTAAATATTCAATAGACATTGAAGTTAAAAGAAAAAGAAGGAACAAGCTTTTCGATTTTGTCGTTTGCCATTTAAAAAAATAAAAAATAAGAAACATCCAGAAGCAACAAGGAAAGTAGTCTTTCAGTTCTTTCATAAATTTCTTATTTTCGCGTCAGTGAATTTTCTGAGGAGCATTACAATATTATTAGACAATGGTTAAATCTTTAATAAACTTTTAAATATTATTTACTCGTGCTGGTATTTGTAGTTTCAGTGTCTTAAGTTAAAAGTATTTGCTTTTTTTTTTTAATCATAGGTTAAATTTCTATGACTCATATAATATTTACTTATTGTGATGCTTCAACGTTGTAGAGGAAAAAAAAAATGAAAATTTAGCCCAATAATTTTAGCCTGTCTGTCTGTGCTGATCCATGATTAAAATCCAAATAATAAATAATAACCCAGGAATTCTTTATATTGGGAAACGGAATTCCAATGCTATCAAACAAAAAAATAATGTCAAATGATATAAAAACTTGATCAAAAAAAAATAAAAAAAAATTGACAAGTTTGACATATATAAATCGGAACATGAAAAAAATATTGAAAATGCACAATTTTTTCATTCAAGCCTTGAATTATCGTCAACGAGAATCTTAATAAATTCAGGACCATTAGGGTCTGAAGTTTTGCGTCCCTCATTTTCTTAACTACATATATAAAATTTCTGGCTTAAAAAGTAATTTATTATAAAAATTCAAATAGTAACAGTAGTAATAAAAAACAATAGTAAATGTGTGTTTTTCATTACAAGCAAAATAACTTAATTTAAATTGTAACTTTTTCTATAAACTTAACAATTTATGTGTTGATACAAGAAGTTTTAATTTTAAATTTTAAATTTTAAATTTTAAATTTTAAAATTTATAAAACAATTTATATGTTTATATAAGAAGTTTTAATTTTAATTTTAAATTTTAAATTTTAAATTTTTTAAAACAATTTATATGTTTATGTAAATTTTAAAATTGGAAATTTTTAGAATTAATTTTTTAATTGCTAGGTAATATTAATAAAACAACACAATCCAAAATATTATTAAATGTAAACATTATTTCTAAAATTAAATGAATACTATAAATATATTGTAATCTTAATATGACATAAAATATCAATTAGTATTTTTTTTTAAATCTTCATGAAGATAAAATGAAGTAATACATTAAATATTTCAAATAAATCATAGCTTACTTTATTTTTTAATATTGAGTGTGTGTTTTTATTATTACTGTTTTGAAAGAAGTTTTGGGTCTTTTAAGTAAAGCCCCATCATTTGGCTCTGAAGAGAGTGAATGTTCTTCAACCAATGGCGATGGATTTTAGCTACGTTAGGAACGACTGAGTGAGCCAATCACTGACCTCGTTCCTTGGTTCTTGGGGCGGTATTGATTAATTTACAACATGGCCTCGTCGTACGGTCAGTGCGATTCAATTGTGCTGCTTAGTTGAGGCTGTCTCGCGTGGATTGAGGCTATAAATCCGGATTTTCGACGATTTCTTCATCCAAATAGGATATCCATGAAGGATTCGCAGAACTTTGTGTGGCGCCTGGCGGTCGAAGCGAGACGATTTTAACTCCGCGAGTTTTGCGAGCATTGGAGAGGGGGGGGGGGAAACTTGGCGGAGACCGCCGTCATGTCGAAGAGGAACCGTTTTGTTTTTGTGGGAACGAAGAAGAACCTTCGTTCCACTGGCCACTGCCTCCGCTCCGCCGATGGCGCGCTCGGTCGGGACGCAGAGCCCGCTCTTTGGTCGTCGGGGCTGTGCTAAAACATGGGCGAACAAAGCGCAATTCCCCCCCTGCGCGCTTGCTGAACTCGTAGTGTGTTGGCCATGAGGTACCGGCCGTGGTTTGTTTGGTTCTTCGGGGTGTGGATAGTGGTGGTAGCGGCCCCGGGCCTCGCCTGTCCGCCTGGATGTACCTGTGCCAACCCGTTTGGACGAGGTGGACGAGTGGAATGCCGGAACGATGACACCCTCACCTCGGTCACGGCGCTGAGGCTTAATTTAGCGCCCACCAGTACTGTCGAATTGTAAGTATCCCCTTTCTTTTCTTTTTTTTTTACAGATAAAACCTTATTGGGGCTGGGTTAGTGATGCAAATAAACTGAAAATCTCTGGTAATGACCGAAATACACACAGTATCACAAAATGAAATGAGACCAAGCGAAAAAATGAAACAAAAACAAACAAACAAGCAAAAAAAAAAAAACAAGGACATATTTAGATGAGAGAGGAAAACAGACCTATAAACAGTATTTTTCTCTCTCTCCCTATTTTCTTTTAGATTGCATACTTTATGTATCTTTTGAATTTGGCAGCTTAATACTCTGTAGTTATCATAAACTTAATGCTTTGTTTTGTTGGATCCCCTCCTACCCCCAACAAATCCTAGATATGCTGGTGAAAGCGTTATCACTCCCCTCTTGCCTCCCACTCTACTGTAGTCCTGGTTACTCCCACTGACTAAAATATCTATCATTTTCATTAAGCATATATTTCATTTTATTTATCCTATTATTAATTTATTCCTTCGTGTCAATTCCAGTTCCCATTAATTGACGTAAACCTGTCAGTTTGTGTTTATTTATTTATGACATTTAAAGGCCCGGAGGTGTTCAGCTGTAAATTACCGCCAAAATATAGAAAATTTATCAGTATTTAGATACACGTGCTAAATGTCAAATTTGTGACACAAACATTTATCTTTCGATTTTCATTATGTTATTTATTAAAATACAGTAAAGAAGAAATAGTGTGACTATTTAAATTACACAACAAAATACATGATGCTTTGTAATTTATCATAACAAAGTAAATAACAATAATGATAATAAGAAGATATCACAAATTAACAATTTTATGATTTCTTATTATTATTATAAAAAAGCAGATGACAACCTAAAGAGTTTATAATACATTAATATCATAAAACATATAATATGTTATATATATATTTTTAATTATCGACATTTTGTCTTACTTGTTTTTATTCGGAATGATCTGTATATTTCAAAAATATTATTTTTGTTTATTTTGGTTTTTATTTTTTATATTTTTAATTCTACTGCAAATAAATAAGTATAAAATATTATACATGAATAATACATACAACGAATATTGTATACATGAATACAACGATTTTTTTATTTGCAGTAAAAATTAGAAACAAACAAACATAACTATAATTTTAAAATCTAATCAAACATTTGACAACAAAAGTGCTACTCTACTATTTTGCTGTGAATACTAAAAGTATTAAAATATTAGAAGAGAAGATATTAAAAAAATATAAGAAGTTAGTAACGTTAGATAATTTGAAATCCGGATAATTGGATACAAAAATATACGTAACATTGTACGTACTTCACATTAATAGCTGATAGTACTTTAATATATTAAATACTTAATAACAGTATGTAATATATATTTATCATAGTATCCCTGTAAATATAAAATGTTATATCGTATTTCTAAAACATTTGCATCTGTCCAAATATGTATGATTCTATAATAATGCTGAAGTTTACAAAATGGCTCAAAAAGGTTTTAAATAAATATAATAATGAATTATTGCATAATAACATTTAGATTTTTATATAACGTACATCATTTCAATTTGTCTATTTTAGTTTATAACGAATTAAAAACAAAAATGATATAGAAATCAGTGCAGCTAGTAATCATATAATAAAGGATTGACCTTTAACCTGTAAAAGTTTAAGGTCATTGAGGGGAGAAAAACCCCTCCCTCATTATGACATGCATCGAGACCTACTTTGTTTTGAACCCTTTTCTTTATTATGAGAACCGACATTCAATTTTTTTTTTTCCTAATATACCTAATCTAGATTTTTTTTTTTTAAAATGCTTAAAAAAAAAACAAAAAAAAAAACAATCTCCGGCTAATCTTTTTAATATAAAATTAATTTGTCGTGTTTATATTTGTTAATATTTTTATTTGAAGTTATTGTAATGCGTGTTTATATTCTGTGCTTTGTATTTATTTACTTAAGAAATTATAAAGAACTGAAAGCATACTTTCCTTAACATGCTATTTCTTAAAATTTCTTTGCTTTCATGTGAAAACCAGAAGTGTTAAAAAAAAGAAACCTACATTTGTTTTTTCAGTTGCAATACCTACTGAATAAAACTACAAATTCTGAAAAAAAAAAAAGAATTAGGCCTAAATCCCATTATTTACGTAAATTGTTTAAATAATTTTAATCGTATCAAACTACGCGCAACCGATTAAGGATTCAATATTCATTGTTAAGACAGTGAAGCATTAACAGAAACACGACAGAAATCAGTTTTTTTGGTTCCTTTGCTTGTCATTGAGAACCTTCATCGTCTTCTCACGCTGATTCTCGTCAAGGACACATTTGGAGAAGATTTCTAATATACAGATAAATATAAATTTCTAATCTCTCCTTAGACATTAGATTATCTTTAATTCCTCAATTTGTATATCAGATTTCATGAAGATCATCCAGTAGAAGATTGAAAACTTATTAGCGAATACACTTACACACACGCTTCATTTGAAGAACCTCATTGTGCTATTGAAAAATAGTCTGTAATCATATGCTGTGTGTATTCTATTCGTTTTTTTGAAGAATTGCTTAGTCTTACGGCTTAGCCGATTATCAAAATAAAATTTCGAATATTTGAAGTAGATTGTTATGTAAAGAATCAGGTTAGGAGGTAAATTTCATGAGAGTTGATTTAGAATTTGCAAATATACAAATTTCTGTTTATTTACGAGAGCAAACAGTGGCCCGCTTTCAAATCGGTTTTGTATTGACTCGAACGAGTACAGAAAGAACAAAATGAAAATATTTTCAAAATTAATTAAGATCGGAAAGACTTGAACAGGAAACGCAGGCTGCAGAGTTTGTATCCATTTTTATTTATTTACATAATTTAATACGAGAAATATTTAAAAACAAAACAAGAAATATGGCGCCAGTTTGCGACTTTGTTTGGATTTGGAATCTAAGCTCTAGGGTCCAATTTGTACTAAAATCAATAGGGCGGTCACTTAGAGGTCAGCCTACCTTCAAAATTTAACTATGCTACGATAAATAGTTTTTGGGTTAACGTGATCATAGAAAGAACTCTATTTGGATTTACGAGTGCACATTTATTAGTTACAATACATCACGTAGATGCACTGGTATAGCCTATCTAATAAACTGCCAACTCAGTGCAAACTGTAAAGACAATTCTGGAGCAGTTTTTGCTCTAGGATTCATATTTACATAAAGACCAAATAATTTGAAAACCGTTGTAACGTTTTTCGTGCGAGCATCACTTTTAAAAGAAGATAATTTCAAGTGACACAAATTAATAAAAGGAGATTTAAACCACGTATGTTTGTTGTCAAGCTCCATTTAGACAAAAATCTAAAAAAAAAAAAAAAAAAACCCTAAGTTAAAACCATCGTAAAACAATAATCGTTATTTTTTGTTTTGTTTTAATCAAAATTTATCACAAATATTTATCATTCAGGTAAGAATAGAGGCTAAATGGGGAAAAGGTGATGATGACACCTCTTCAAATCTACTGTAATTTTTTATGAAAATATTTAAAAATTTAATAAAAAAAAATCTTCAAGTTGTAGATTAGTGTCTACATAAGAAAAACTTAGAATATTATTTATTATTACTATTATTAGTATTAGTAGTATAAAAATCAGTTGATAATTAAAGATTGATGTAACTATCGTTAAGATTACATCCAAAAATATCTGTTTACAAAATTAATGATTTAATTAAATTACACCCAAAATCAGAACCTGTTGATAGCAAAATGGTCATTTCTAATGGAACTGCAACTTTTGTATTTAAAAAAAAGTATTATTGTTATTATTATTATTTTGTTTTTTATCAAGTTAAGCCGAAATGTTCAGCTGTCGGGAGTTTAGCATTAACGGCTGAATTCAATCTATTTTGACAAAGAATGGGTGGACAAGTGACTGTAGCCATGAGTCCTGTACTTGGAAGGGTTGACGAATGAACTTGAAATTGAGTCAAGATTGTTCATCAATAGCATGAATAAATTTCCTAACTATATCACAAATATTCAGTAATGCTGCCTTTTGCAGCTCAATGTATGTGCTTGGAGCTACATCGAGTATTTTGAGGCTTGTGTATAGAACCGCATCACATCTGTTAATGATAGGACAATTGGCATTGCAGTAATCTTCCTAAATCCCATCGTTTTTCGAGTTTCAATTCTAGATCTCTTTGGTTTTTTGGGGGGGGGAATGTTTTTCCTCAAGGTTATCGTTGTTAGGAATTGCGATTTCTATTAATAACTGTTCTATCAGCTTTATTTACGAAAATAATGTCTGGTCTATTACTGTGAATAGTTTTATCAGTGAGGAGGGTTCTGTCCCAATGCAGCTTGTGGGTGTAGTTCCATATAATATTATCTGGTATACATCTATAACAGAGAGTCTTGTCTCTTGTCAACATGTGTGTCTTTGCTAGTTTCTGATGGATAATAATTTTTCATATCTGATCGTATCTGTGTTTGTAATCTGTCTGTGCTCGACATCCGGATGTGATATGTGTTTTGTTTGGGTGCATCGTGGCATCTTATACATAACTTTACATACTGAAATATTTCCTAAAGTTCTTTGTAGCTAGTACTTGATCCTGAATAGGTATGTAGGGTACCTTCAGTTTCTACATAGAGATCTGAAGTGCCAAGCATTTGATGCCACTTTGTCAACGTGAGATTACTAAGTTGATGGGCCTTTCTGCCATGAAATGCTTTCTCCTTCCAACCAATCTTTTTATCAGTATTGTTGGCTTCGTTTTCAGCTACTTTCAGATCGAGTTCACTGAGGAGTTTATTGTTGTTGTTGTACACTATTTCTCCTGATTATAATCTGACTACGAAACCGAAAGTAAGCTACATGTAGGTATGTATTTACATACTTACGTACCATACATTTACAGCACCCAAAACTTTTCTTCTCATCACGATAAGGCAGATTCGAACAGCATAAGTTAAATATTAAAATACACTCCTTATTATTGTGCACTCCTCACATATGTAATTTAATGTCTTATAACGGATTTCGCGGTAGTAATATCTTGTATAAAGCTCTTTTAATAAGCGCATGCTTTCCTATAATGCGATTTGTAATTTTAAAACATTCGAAAGCCAAAAGCACTTGTAACCGTTAGCTAGTTCCCAATGTGGAATATTCTCACCTTTCCTATTTGGAGAAAAACTGTTACCGGGTACTGTTCTGTTACAGAGTTGCAGAACATTGACAAAAGATTTGACCTTTCATCACATCGCCACTGCATCTATATTGAACGAACAGATCTCAGTGTCGCGGTTGTTTCTACTGTCTCGCAGCTCATATTTACAAGTTATTACATTAATTATGAGTGGAAAGAGGAAGTGCCAACATGACACTGATCCAAACAAACATAAATGGTTAATCTATATTACTAAAATCTTTTATTTCTCTGTCTGTCTATCCGGCGCAATTGTTAATTATTAGTTTCCCTTGCTGAGAAAGTCAGATTACAAAAATTTTTTTCGCCTTGCATGGGATTCGAACCGAGAACCTTCGCCCTCGCAGTCAGGAACGCTAACCATTGGACTACTGCTGGTCCTCCAATATCCAGTCCTACTTTTATTCTATTTGTTCGCACGCTATCAAATAATGAGTTCATTCAAAAAGGAATAAAATAAACTTTTTGCCATAAACACTTGGAATCGATTCTTCTTGGATTATTTCATACTTACCAGGGGGAGACAGGAGGATGGCCAAGTACTATAACAAAAACTTGAAATTATAAAGCTTCACGAAGATGGTGCATCATTTGCAAAAAATGGCACGTGATAAAGATATGAAGTAATCATCGTTGCGAACTATTATTAAAAACAAAATTATAATAAAACTATATTAAAAGCAAAATGAAAATAAAAGAACATGAAAAAATCAATAATATTCATTGTATATGCAAAAAAAAAGTGACTTTTAAACAAAGAAATTCTTCGATCAATTACAGATACGTTCATGATATTTTTCAGTTCTTGTCATCTCTGGGGATCAATAAATAATCGTCACTAATGCATTACTATATAATCCATTATAATAATGTTTTGATCAGCGCGGGAGTTTCTCTGAACCATTAACCCAATTATACAAGATTACAGTATTTATATTTTATTTTATTTTTGATTTAATCAGAATCAGAATAATGCAATCTTATTTCAAACAAAATTATGATACTTTGCTGTTTAAGTTTTCATATTTATCTAAAATTTTCTAAGTAATTTTCCATTTTCTCGATACTGTTTGAATGTGGTTTTCCACAGCATTGCCTCCAGCCCTAATTCTATTGAATCAACATGGAAATTTACGAGATCCGTTGAAAGTTTGAAATTGATGCTCGCCTCTACATTTCCTGCTTCATTATGGGCTTTTAGTTTGAAACACTGCAAATACTGCCAATTGTATTTAAAATTAAAAACTGTATCTTTTGTTTTGTGTATGGGTTTTTTTTTTTTAAATTGTCGATAACAACAAGTGGTTAGAGTTTGGTCCCAAAACAGACTTTGTCCATTGATGGAAAACCATTTATGGAATCAAAAGTATTTTAATTGAAAATCATTTCATGAATTTTAATTTTATTTAGGGGTAATCTATAAGACAATTTTAGTAACCGATATCACAACGGAAATATTGTCCAAAAAGTAAATAAACGGGACACCCGGGGACAAGGTGTAAGATAAGCTGTATTGAGCTTCTAAATTTGCCGCCATGCGTAGCAATGTCCGATATTGATGAGAGCTGTCTACCAGCTACGAAAGAATATAAAATTCATTGCTGTTTTAATATTAATAAAAAAAATATCATTGTTATTTCAGTGTTGGTTATATAAAACAAATCCTCTCCACTAAAACTATTGAATCTAGCTAGCTACAAAGAAAACAAAAAAAACGTTTTGCTAGATTTCATACATGTGGATATATTTTGTGATGTTGTTATTTTTGGTAACTGGTTTTGTTTGAATGATTTTTAGAAAGTACAGTGCCATGAGGTCGTAGTTACAATACATTAATGGCCGAGTGCACCAAGCTTCAATTAACTTTGATGGCTGCATTGTGGACGTAGCTAAAATTAGTGGGGGTAATGCCCAAGAAAAAGTTTAGCCTTTGTTTTAAAACTGTATGAAAGGAAACAAACATGTATAAAAAGAAAATTTATTCAGAAACTTGATAAATTTCTTTTTATACATGTTTGTTTCCTTTCACACAATTTTAAAACAAAGGCTAAATTTTTTCTGGAGCAGCACCCCCCACTAATTTTAGCTACGTCCATAATGCAGTCATCAAAGTTAATTGAGGTTGGGTGCACTCGGTCATGAGTCTATAAAACAAAATATTTATTATACAATGCTAGAATGTATCATTAACATTAAGCCAATTAAATTACAGTGGGTCCCAAATTTCTGTGGACCATTGTGATAGCTAACAATGAGTAGATGCACAATTTTCTTACCATGATTTATACTTAGCACTATTGCGGTTGTGGTGACTTAATAATAAAGAAGTATAAGTCGAGACAAAGCATTATGAACCATCTACACACGGTCCTCAGAGATCTGAGGCAAACTATGATTTGAATCTTAACTTTATAAGCTTGAAAAGTTATAGACTTATTGTGATTTTATTGTAATTCAGGAAGCTTAGTACTTCAGTTTGAAATGAAAGGACTGAAAAACGAAATTAGATTAACGTGTACTGTTCATATTAAATCTGAAAACAAATCAAGCCGCTACACTGGCTTATAAGTTATTCAGGTGTACCGGCTTGATATTTTGAGGAAGGACTGTGCTTTATAGAAGTTTATATATTATATACTTCTTAAAGCTGACTTTGAGTTTTTAATCATTCAAAAGATCTTTATTTATCTTTCTTTTCCCCCCAAAAAAAACTAAGAAAATAAGTTTAATAAACGTAGACATCACGAAAGTTCCTAAAAGGGGCGTGATATTTAGTAATCATTCCAGGTAATTCAGCGACACCTACTGTTGAAAAACTGAACTGTCATAACGTGTTCGTCAACGAATGTAAAAAATAATGTGATGATCTTGGGAGTGTCCATATTATTAATGTTAATTGTAATTTTTAAACTTTGCTTGTAGCCTATTTTCCAATAGGAAATCGAGGCGCATCAAATCATTCAATCTGTATGTGTGTATCCATGTTTATTTTCAACCCTGAATGGGCTTTTTTCCATTATTGACACTCTTCTCTCTCCCATTAGACTAATGTCTTTTTTACACTATCTCGGATAAGAAAGCGACAGGCATCGTCTCTCTCATTGATAACGGGCCTCTTAATGTACTTCTCAAATATATCTTTGAAGAAGGCTTTAGGCACCGAGCTGAAATATTAAACGAATCACCTAGATTAGGAAATAATCCATCATCCATTCGTATACTTTTGTTGTGTATACGAGTAGATAAGAGGCGATCTATTTTTTAGATTTGAAATTTTTCCCTTGTGGATAATTGTCGAGAAATAAGCTCGTGAAGGTGATTAAAATTCCCATGGGTAAGAATTAACAAGGTTTAAAAGAAAAAGGAGCAAGATTTAAGTAAAGTAGACTTCAAGTGTTTTTAGGAACTTCTTGTTTTATTTAAAAATCGATTTGTTTTATTCGTATTTTGAATAACTTCTGTCGCGTGGATTTCACATCTCGCTATTTCCATATAAGACAAACTTCTATTTGCTTGCTTTCACGAAACTAAAATTCAATCTGTGGCAATAAGAATGTACATCGTATTATTATTGATGATAATCTACGCATCCGCAATATTCTTTGGACATCCTGGCACAAAAACTGTTAATAAATTAGAACCTGAAAATTGATAGGCGTTCGCAATAACGCTGCGATATCCAGCCGAACTAGGATGCAGAATGACCAAAACAATACATTGACAAAACAACAACAATAATAATAAAAACAGGTCTGAACAAAACTTGTCTGTTCTGACAACATAAAATTTCATGAAATTTATAGTTACTATTGTTTTTTTTTTTCATCGAAATCCAACTATACATCGTTTCGCGAATAAGTTGAAGCAATTTACTATTTTTTCTAATGCCTCACACAATAGTCCCTCAATTAAAAGCTTGTAAAAGAGTAAGTTTTGGTTGCATTTTATCAATTGGTGAATGTCTATCTATGTTACTTTGTTTTTAATTACGTAATAGAATTTTGAATTTGTTTTCCGCCAATTACAGGATTGGAAATTTTAGAACAGATAAAAACTTTACAGGCGGAAGGATTTGTGACGTCATGGAGAACAAAAAAGAAAGCGGAATTACATAGTGTACAAGGGTTGTTTTAGCAGCTCGAATAGATTGATGAAGATGACGAATTTGTGATGGATTTTACAGTATGGTGAAACATTGGAATATAACCAGAAACGTATATTAATTTACTATTGTTTGGGTTTTCCGGTGATTTGGTTAAATAGATAAGGTCTATCATAAAGTTTACGTTTCCAAAACAGTTTTTACTGTAGTTGAATTACAAGAGTGTTAAAAGGGCTCGGCAATAATGAATGAATCATTTCAGGTATCTCAGCGCCATCTATTGTTTAAAAATTGAATTGTAAACTGATCGTAAATGAAAGGAAAAAATAGTGAGTTGTTGTTCATTAAAGTAATTTAGTGTAACTTCAATTCATATATTAATTTCACTTATTAATTGATTTTTTTTTCCCGTATTATGAATGATTTCTGTTACGTGAACTTCCTATCACGATTGAGTTAGGGTCATTGATGGCTGCTATTACAGTCGATGTATGTGTCTACAATATTGTATTCATAACTGACGCATCTAATCGTTAGAGTATCGACTTGTGATGTCCAGAAAACTTTGATAATCGCTACCTCTACAGAGCAAAGTTTGCATTCGGAGCCATTTGGACTAGGAAACTCAAAATTACACATTTACTAGATCTATATGCAAAAATCTATTTATTATCACTAACCATGTATTCGGAACAAGACCAACGAAAACTACCTGATTTACAGACCTGACCGAATCCTTCCGCTAAGCAAATAAAGGCTCATTATTCTTTTTTTCTCTCTAAGATTGCAAGCAATTTCCATTTAATCGGTGTTTGCATCTTGTGGTTCGGGAAAATCTTCGAAGATTCTGGATGGCGTCCATTGGACTCATTACAACCCTAATTATTTTTTTTGTTTTGTTTTTTTCTATGAAATTAAAAAGAAATTAAGAAGTTCGGGGGCCAATTTACCATTTAGTATTTTGAAAAAAATGAAAAGTTAACTTTGAAATCTTGGTAATTCACGTACTTACAACGTAGCTCTATTATTAACTTCAAACTCAGGCGCATTTTTTTTTATCTTTTTCTAACATAAGGAAGTTACTTCCTGTAAATCATCTCTGCTTAATAATTACACAAACTTAATGTAAATGCAGTGAATCCTCAGGAGTTAATTGCTTCCGAAATGAAGGTCGTTAAGTGAGCAGTCGTAAAACGAATCCTCATTTGTCGTAGAAACAGTATTTTAACTTTGGGTTTAGTTATGAGAAAAATTGTAAGGTTAACTTAAACAAACTAGTGTGTAAAGTAACCAAAAAAAAAAAAAAAATTCTTTTAAAGTAATAATAATTTTATGTACCTACTAATTCAACAAAATGATAACTAGGGAAGGCACAAAGGAACCAAAAAGATTTCGCACCTCGAGCTGTCAACGGGAATAGACTGGGACGGCCGTTTCGTCCTCTCTAGGACTCATCAGCCAGACAAACTCCACTGATGACAGGCTCAGAAGGTGCGAATTCCCACTCTAACAAAACCAAAAATACACTTAATAGAAAAAAAAGTCGAATCCTTGGCCTGCGTTCCGCTAGGCTCAAAAAAATTTCTCTACAGTATAAAACAAAGCTTTTAAACTAACTGGGTTAAAGTAGTAACAATTTTACATGCCTAATAATTCAACAAATGGTAACTATGGGAAGCACAAAGTTTGTTACACGTATAAACGAAAATTATAGAATAAAGTAGGTTTAAAATCTTTAATACTTTATCATGGAGTTAGAAATATGGGGAGGATATTTTTTTCAGCATTTGTTTTCACATTTCACATTTCCACAAAGACATTTCCATCTCATTACTTTATGTGATTTGCTCATCCCTTTGTTGTGGGGTTTCTTCCCCTCAGATTCAACGTGGATATACGTTGGACTGACCATCCAAAAATCGTTATTTGTCTCGATCAACCTCTGAGTCTGTACTTCCGGCTCCTAAGATAACTCGAACAATGACTACATTTACCTTTATTTTATTACTCTGTAATATTGCTGTATATTGTTTTCTTTACTGTTTTTCGTAGCCATATGGTAAAACTGCGTTCACCAACAAAACTCGCGAATAATGCCATTGTTTGTATCCTTTCCCTAATATCTTTTGAACCAGACATCGATCGTCTTGAAACTTGACATGCCTATTTGCAAACTTGAGGCAATCTAATTTTAGTATTTATTTATTTTTTTCCTCGTATGAATCTCAGGGGGAATTTTCGCGTGAAAGTTTCAAAGATTTCCGTAGGAAAGTTTTACAAACATAACAGTAAGTTTCTTCTGATTCAAACCAATCAACGAAGTATGTTTACTATCTAACAGAGCGCAGTACTAATCCGTGCGCAGTAATTCTCGTTCTTAAGCACTGACATTATTAATTGGATTTGGGCAACCTAAGTAAAATTATTTCCGGATTACTGAGGGAAAACATTTCAAAATAAGTTTGCTACGCATTTTTTTTTAAGTTGAAATATATAAATCTCTGTTCTTTTGTGATAACAATCATTGCATCTTCGAAAGCTGAAATTTTAGAGGTATATTTAGGTTCTTCAATTATTATTATTATTATTATTAACAATGTTCTATGAACTTTTACGGTGCAGATATTTGAAAGTTGACACGCCAAACTATATCTTGTTTTTTTAATGAAAGCCTACTAATTCGTGCACAGTAATTCTAGCGTTCATGCTTTCATATAATTAAATTGTATAGAAGCTACCATAAACTTATTTTTAGATTTAGGAGGAGAAAATGGAGCCGGAACAATCGGGTTTACAATGCAGTTGAAATAGAGAATTATTGATTTGGTCTCGTCATCAATAGAATTTTTGTTTAGTTTTAATTCTTGATTTACTTTTAATTGGAAATACTTTGCTTTTACCGCGAACCAGCTGTCCATGAATAAAACCCTCATTTAAAACGTTGCTCTGTTTGACTTGGTTTCAAAATCTAAGATGGTTCCTGCAATTCCTTTTCATGTCAATGTCAGGAGGCCTAAATTAAGGGAAGTTCGGAAACCGGAGTAATTAACAGATCGTTAGCGATCCGATCGGGAATCCCGGAAGGCCAGTTAACGAATTGAGCTAATTACATCAGGCAAAGAAGAACGCCGCACTTTTTTTTTAATTCTTCATTGTTGTAATTGGTTGAGAGAAATGAACTCTTTATTTTTCATTTAAATTTTTTCTCAACTGATTCTTTCTGAAAACAAAGGCGCAGTGTTTTGAAAACAAAAATCCTTTTTCAGTATTTTTTTGTAATGTAGACAACAATCAGTGTTAAGGTCTATTTAATTGCTTCAATGAAAACCAGTTAAGAAATAAATAAATTAGTAGTTCCTGAAAGAACTGAAATCCTACTTCCCTTAAAATGTCGTCCATGTTTTGTTTTGTTTTTCTTTTTTTTAATTAGTAAAAAAAAAAAAACCACAAAATAAAATAAAAGTCTACATTTACTGCGAAATTATGATGTCTGCTAAATAAACAGTAGAAATTTCCATTTTCTTGCAAACTTTGCTAATCCACTAATTCCATGTGCTTAAATGATTAAAATTAATTGGATTTAAGCAACTTAAGTAATAATTAAGTAATAAATACTAATATCCATTCTTAGCCACCGTCTCGGTTCTAATAGTTTTCTATGTGATTTTTTTTGTTTTTTTCTTATTTTTACGCGCTGATTAATTAATAAGAAAAATCCATATAAATCAGTTGTAAACGTTAGATCATGTTTTTCCCAAAAATATGCATACCAAGTTTCAAAAAGATTCATTCAATAGTTCGGAAGTTGTTAGGAGAGACACTTAAGCGACACTAAAGATTTGATGAGCGGTTCCAATAGTCCGGTAAAAAATTAAAACGGACATTTCGTCAAAGCAACATCCAACCTAAAAAAAAAAACGATCGAGTATTTTTTGAACCAAGAAATAAAGTAATATAATAATGGCGCTTTTGCAGATTTTTTTTTCCAGCGAATCAATAAATGGGTTACTAAACCAAGTTATGATCATAAAATTGTGTTTCTTTCAACCCATATACCTATTATATATTTGTAGAAGAGGTCTCAGGGAAACTTTCTAAAAACTTCTTTTTTTTTAATGGAAACCTTCAACATAAATCTCGATTTAAAATTTTAGTTGTTGATATGTTAGTTTTGTTTAGAACCATAATTAAACATTATTTTCTGATCGTCTGCAAGAGATTTATGAAAAACAAAAACAAAGAAAAAATGATTTTGTCCTTGATTTTTTTTTTTTTTGCCATTAAGGCATAGCCGAATGGTCAAGGTGTTGGCCTGCGAAAGGATTGAACCAAGATTCGAATCTGGCACCGAGTTAGATATTGCTTTTTCTGTGGTGCTTATAGGTTTATGCTTATACTGTATACGTTTGCCTTAATTTGAATATTCAGTCATTTTTACTCTTATTCAAAATTACGATTCACAAACTTATTTTCAAATCTTAAAATCAATTAACTTTCCTTTGTAATGGTGCTGTAAATCAAAGCCTCAGTAATGACGGTAGCGATCCTAGCGGAAAAAGAGCGAAACCTCCTAAATCAAATTGTTATAGCGTTATTTGAAATGAGTCTGACTTGGTTGTAGTTACTTAGATAATGGAGACTGAAAATGAAACATTCTACCCGCCATTTTATATTTGCAATTTATCATCTGATGTTCTAAGGTAGACAGAAAGTTAATCTTTGATTGGTAGAAGTAAATCACGAGCGTTCTCTTCCATTTTTATTTTACCAGACAGCCACGGAACGTTCGATTGCCGCTAGAAAAGCTAGTCTTCTCTCTGGGAATTGGTTGGAAATTGGGTCAACAAAAATACACTATCCATTCTGCTCGTGATCGTGTCGTATATTTCATTTCGCGCCGGAAGCTTCATAACCCTGGTCGGCTGACAGCAGCAACACCTACGAGTGAATTTATTCCCCCCAGCCCAGTGCAAATGGAGCGTCCGCGTTAGTTGTCGTGACACACAGTTACTGTTCACGACCAAATACATTATTTAACTCCTTGATGCATCGGGAGATGCCACACCAACGCTAGCATCTGGAAATTGCGCGAGAATTCCAATAAACCGAACAAAATGATGAAAATCATGCAAACTTAAGAGTTTTTCTACCTCAGTTCTGGAGCAAATACATAAAATACAATAAAAGAAAGTTAGAAAACTTTTATACGATGAAATAATCAAACAAATATGATTTCCGCAGTAAAGTGAACATACAAATTCATACGCATTTTGAATATTTTGTAAATTGAAAGTATAAAACATAGATCTTTGTCTAAGTATTACATCTCTATAAGTGTATACTTCTGAATATTATATCTGTAAATAAGTATGTGTAATTATTTTGTTAAATTTTTAGATGCACGATGACTCGTTCAATTATGCATTTCGTAGCATGAACTTTAAGGAATTGTGTGGATTTCAGACCTCGATTCTTTATTTAAGAGACTATTCAGTAAAGTTAATATACCTCAAATAAGAACTCATTTCAAAATATTTTATTTTATTTTTTAAGGTTTAGGTCATTTTTGAGTGAATTCTATTTGATTTTAGGGCAGTATTCAAAAGTAGAAAATTTCAGATATTGCAGAGAATGCTTAGGAAATATATATAATATATCACATTGTTAGGCAAAGGTGGAAATGAATAAACTGTTATCTTCTTTGCTAGGCATTGTGTACATTACTTAGGCATTCTCCACAATGCCGGATTTTCTACTTTGCCGGTAACATACCTACTCCTTGATTAAATAACGATTATTGCGAGGCATTGAAATATCGGTGAGACTACATATAATCCACTAATAAAATGCCCGAGTGCTCTTATTTGTTTGGAGATTTGTCATCAGATCTCACTGCAACAAAATTGACGTGGTCGTAATCGTTACACTGTATGTTCCGTAAGGAGTTTAAATTATAGTTATTTTGATCTTATACATTAATTTGTAAGTTTGTTACAGATTTTAGAGCTAGATAATAAAATATTATTTATCAAAATTAAGTAATGTTATTTATGAACTTCAATAAGATAATATAATGTTGATAAATTCGAAGAAGTAGCGGAAGGGAAAACTAGTAAAGAAAGAACGAATGATTACGCTATCCGTTTTCGCATTATCTTTAATGATAGCGTCGCTGCTTTTATCGAAACCGAATTACCATTACCATTACCATATTCCGGTAATGTGTTATCTTGGATATTCTTCACTCACTTGAATGTCAGTGTTTCTTATTTATAATATCAATTAAAATCTCACATAACATCAGATTCAGATTGCTTTTTTGTACAGGTAATTTTTCCTTAACTTATAGCTAACAAGGAAACCTCTCGAACCTTACTATTTCAGATTTTAATGAAACTTTGCAGAATGAATCATTAGATTGTGTTTATAAAATGAAATAAATTTTAGATGCGGAATCGAGCGCGAAGGACCAATTTTTGGGGGTCAAAAATTATGAATATAGGTTGTAAGTGTCTTATGAGTCATCAGTAATTCTGTCATCGTGTTCGACGACCCACTCCTTGTAATAACTTGTGAACCATTGGACGGATCTTCTTGAAACTTAGCTCGCTTACTTCAGAGCAGGAAACAATCTAACTTCTGTATTCCAAAAGTTTTTCGTGTGGGTCCTTATCTAGAAATAAGCGCGTGAAGAAACCAAAATGAGAAATAAACTCCACTATTTGTATTTAGTAAATACCGTAATTTAAAAATAAAGGATTTTTTTTTTTTTTTTGGTTAATAATATATTTTTATTTTTATAAAGGAAAGGAAAACTTAAGATTTTATGGAAAGGAAAGTAGGGTTTAAGTTCTTTCAGGTACTTTAGAAAAAGAGAGTAGTTTTTTTTGTTGTTGTTGTTTCTGTAATATGTTAAGTCAGAAATGAGGTAGTTTTGGCGGTATTTCGCCTGGGTTATCTTGTTCAGAAAAAAAGATTATGTTTCCCCAGGTTGACTGTAATTGAGAGCAGTTACCTGTGCACTTGTGGCATCTTTTGCTAAACTCATTATCTCGCTAATTATGCATCTCGGTGTTAAAACGCAGCAGAGAAGCAATCAGAACACCATAAAAACACAGCACCCTCTTTCTTGGACCAGAATCGAACGTTGACTTGCTTTTTGTGTAGCTATAAAATATATTGTTGTTTAATTATAAATGTAGTTAGCGTGCCAAAAACAAAAAAAATAATCAGATGGAAAATCTCGGAACCTGCACGAGCAGCACAGCTAAACAACCCAGGGTTTTAATTGCTGACTAAAGAAAAAAAAAAAAAAAAAAAAAAACCCTCGTAGAATATGGATTTGCTTCATATATATTCGAGCGGTTGTATCCTCCATCCTCTCCATTCGAAATTTAAAGTAGGCCTATACATATTTTCTTAACATCACAAGAAAAACTTACATGCACATGAATAAGGAATCACTGATCTGTTTTTAGATTTTTCGATTCCGGGAATCCAGAACAGCTGTTTCAGGTTTCCTAACCTTCATCAGCTGGATTCGCCCAATATCCCCGCTAGCACTAGGCTTAGCATAAAAACATATACATAAATATTGTAAAGAAAACATATATATAATAGTCGAATTTAACGTGCGAGAAGGACATATAACAGGAAAAAGAAGCATAAAACCGCACACAATTAAAGGTTCACTGAGCTATTTTTGGATTTTCCGTGCCGGAAACCCAAGACGGAACCGTTTCGAAATTCCCATCTCTCATCGATTGGGTTCGTCCAGCACTCAATAACTCAGTAGAACCAAAAGAAACATAATTCCCGCACGTTAAATTTGACTATTATGTACCGTATATACTCGAATAAACGCCGAGTCTCTTATTTTCGCCGGTCTCTAATAAGCGCCGGGCTGCAGAAGGGATACGGCCAAATAGTAGCCGGTCTCTAACAGTAGCCGGGTCTTTGATATTTGCCTACCGGTCCTAGTGTAAGCGTCCGTATCTTTATAGTCGTGCGTAATACCTTACGGTACATTGCCTTACAAAATGTCGCCGAAACGGTCATTTGACATTGCCTTTAAGATTCGCGCGGTGCAATAGGCGAAAGAAACTTCCGGTGAGGCGGCCGCCCGTCATTGCGGATTCGGACGACGAATAGCAGCGAAAGGTACAGAAAGACATTGCCATTTATCTTTAACAGTCTTATGTAGCTTGTGAAATTCAAATAAAGAAGCTGTTTGTAATATTAGCCGGTATTTATATGTAAAAATATTGTGTTCTGAAGGTGTTTGTTAATAATGGCCGGCCTCTAATAGCAGCCGGTCTCTATTAAGCGCCGGGAGCCGAGGCTAGTTTTGCAAATAAACGCCGGAGGCCTCTATTGGAGCATATACGGTATATGTTTTCTTTATAAGTTAATCCTTTACATGCTAAACGTAGTGCTAGCGGGGATTACTTTTTGCCCTTTTTATTCTTAATTTATATTTTGATGTTTTTTTAGCTTAAGGGTCATTGTTTTGTCGACTTGTTCTTTGTTTATGTTTCTTTGGTTCTACTGAGTTATTGAGTGCTGGACGAACCCAACTGATGAGAGTTGGGAATCTCGAAACGGTTCCGTCTTGGGTTTCCGGCACGGAAAGTACAAAAATAGTTCAGTGAACCTTTAATTGTGTGCGGTTTTATGCTTCTTTTTCCTGTTATACATATCTATTTTCGGTTATTTTTTTTGGTTGGAAGGTCAGTTGATGGAAACTTGCATCCCCCACCTTAGAAATAGAACTTTATATACGTCCCTATTTGACTCCTTATATCTAGACCCATAAAGAATCTGTGTATTTAGCAGATACATAAATGAATTGAAAATATATACAGTATCTTAATCTGTCATTGTAATTAATGAATAATGCTGCGTTATCTTCTTATGATGTTCTTCACCTATGGATTCAAATGATTTCATAATAAATAGCGAACTCACTTTTGAATAGCTTTGAAATTTAATGTGTCGAAATATTTAACTAAATAAGTGAAATAATACAGCCGTTAAAAATGTGTAGATAGATAATCTAGAAGGATGTCCAATTTTTTTTAGAGACCCATTTGGGATCTTTTGCTTTTGTCCTGTCCTTCCGTCCCACCTTAACAACTCCCGAACGGAAGCGACAGACGGACTTCACCATCGTGTTCAGAGGCCCAAGTACTGTAGGAACGGGGTATTTATTTCTGCGTATCCGGTAAAATGCGGACAGAGTCGACTGTTTGTTTCCGCAAGTTTGAGAATTTTTTTTTTTGCTCGACAATTACTTACCCGATGACTTGAAATTTGCATATGGTTTTGTTTCGAGTGCCTACTAAACAATCTATATTTTTAAAGAATGATATCTAATTTTGAATCTATATTTTTATTTCTGCCTATCCGGAAAAATGCGGACAGAGTCGACTGTTTCGAGAAATATCCGTATTTTCCGAACATTTTTCTGGATAGACAGAAATAAAAAATATTCATTGTATAAACTAAACTAAAACATATCCAAATTTCAAGTCATTCGAGTCAGTAATTCTCCAGGAAAATAATTCCCAAACTTCACCATTTTTTTTTCCATGTATGCAAATAATATCGGCATAAATATAAAATCTCTCATTGCGTCACACACACAGAGGGAGCGATAAGCGATACTTATTAATAATTTGAATGTAGTTCCCGTGGCCTAATGAATACCATATCTCACGTTTGATCAGAAGGTTGCAGGTTCAATTCCTGTCGAGGAATTTTTATT
>JAFIDM010030483.1:0-46086 GCA_023159025.1 Thereuonema tuberculata | reverse complement strand
CAATGTTAGAAACAATTTCAAGAGCAAATTGCTGTTTGGATGAGTTGTATTTATACAATTTCAGTTTGAAACAAAAAGATGTAGAAATTGTATCAGAAATTGTTTTACAACAACGATTAAAGAAATTGGATTTATCAAATGAAATGAGTCATTTGGTGTTAGAAAATAAAATTAAAACAACTGTTAAAATGCATCAACTCGTTAAGACAATAGAAAACGTTGATTGCGTACTGAAACAGTTACATTTCTATGATGTTTACATTGCTAAAGATGAGTTCAATTCACTTATGGGTGCAATATCCAGATCAAAGACCCTGACTGAACTTCAAGTTGTTTTCACTTCTCAATTCGGAATTGTGGTTGATTTGAGTAAATTATGCAACAGAGAAAAACAATGGGATTATATACAACTTCGAAATTTAGAAGTGATTATAACATCTGATAACACTCTTTACATTGATTTTTTAAATTTAGAAAAATGTATTTTAGAGGAAGAGAGTTCAATGAAACTTTTTGCTTTGTGTGAAATGAATACTTTATGGTGTGATAGTCACTTAATAAATGCATTTTGTCATAGGAAAACATTAACCCCGTTTTCTTCGAAAGCAACTACTGAGATAGGAATTCAGGCTGAAACTTTAGACATTTCACCTGAAATATTTGTAAAGTTTCCTAATTTGCAATGGCTCATGTTTGATTTTACAAATGGATTGAAAATTAATGAATCTAACTCAAGAAATTTCATTGCTCTTCTGAATGAAAGGGAAATTTCTCTAAATTTAAAATTTTTAATGACGTTCGATACAAAAGAATATGTAATGATTATTCGTTTTATTTTAGAAAGTCTTCAATGTATCATCAGAATATCAAATCAATCTAAGAAAATTGAGATATTTAAGATACAATTTCAGCCTAAAATGAATCTTTTAAATGAGGTCAATGTTACTGAACTCAGTAAAAGAGAAACAGAAGAATTGTTGGAACATATTTCATTACTGAAACCCTTTATACAAAATGACTTTATTGATATTTTAGTTATTAACATTCAACAGTCCAAACAGAGAGGACACATTTTAGGTCCATTTCTAAACATAGAGAATTATTTCTCAGAAGATGAGTTTGAAATTCAGTATCAATATGAATATTACAATTGGAGTCGGTTATATGATGCGCAATGGATCATTAAAAAAAGAGAAAGATAAGAAAGTCAAAAAAGTAAAATTAGAAGAAAAAGAAATTCTCTCTCTTTTCTGGGTTATTTAAAAAAAAGATTACAGAAATGAACTCATCTTTTAAGGTGAGAAAGTTATCAGAATACTACATGTACTTTTAGATAACTGAAATTATCAGATATTTTTGATCCATTGTTGTATAAGCTATTCAATTCTTTGAAAGGCTTTTGGTAATCAAATTTTAACTATTACTATTGTTAATCTTTTATCAATTTTATTTGAAAACAGTTTATCGTAATGATTAATAAATGAAAGAGGCTCGAAATATCAAACTATGATTGATTTGGAAAATTCTTATTTAAAAAGGAAGAATGAATGATTTTTCTTTTCCATTAATGAAACAATGAGTATAATTAATAGTTAACTAACTATTTCATGGAAATTATCATTTGTACATTCTTTTAATTTGCTTTGTGATTGCAAGTCTTTTATCTCAGAGGAAAATGTTTTTCTACAAAATCTTTTAATATCTAACAGAATCAAATATTACAGATTTCAAATTTTATTTAATATATTTTGTAAAATCCATTTTGTCATTTTGGTTTAAAATATTTTAAAAATACCAAAAGAAAATATTTCTAGAAAAATGTACTATTTGCCCTTTTTCTAACATTACTTTAAACTTTTTACTATTGTAAATTTTTAAACTCATTTTTAGAAAAGACCATTTGTTAAATTGAACATGAACGAAATAACAACCATTCAGATTTTAATTTAATTTAATTCAAAAAATTTATTTACTATAACTGAGACTGAATTTCAATTTATTTCATACAAATTTGCTTTCAATATGATGACTAGGGCTCGGATTATATGCAAAATGCATATTTGTTATTAAGCGGTATAACAACAAAATTGTAAGTTTTCTATGTATATCTAATGTTTTTTGACATAAATAAATGTGTAACTTCAAGCACGTTTTTCATAAAAGGACGTTCAATATTGAACTCGTAATTAAATTCAATTGAAAATAGCACTTTGAATAATGAAGAAAATGAATTTGATGCAAAATTTTTACTGAATGTAATTATAATGAGATATCTTGACTGAGTATCTTGTCCTACTGATATTTAAATATATTTCTGCTTAATTTCATTCTAGAAATAAAGTAATCCATTGTCATTTTTAACAAGTTAATGGACAGGTTTTTTTTTTTTTATCTGTAGAATGTTGAATGTAATAAATGAAATAAATAAGAATTGATTATAATAATTCTTTAAAGTTTTAAAAACAATTGATTTGTTTTTTTTTTACGTAAAATTTGACGTTGTTATAAAATATTTTTCAATGAAATTATTTTAAAATATCATTCATACTCAAGGGCTAAACGCTCTACTCCGTCTTCCGTTATGTTTCCTTAACGTAATTGCTTAAGTGACATAGTTGGATGAATCTACGGAAAACCTGTAATTCGTGTCACAGAGCAATAAATTGAAAATGATTGAAAATATTTGTCATTTTTCAAAATCACACATTGAAGTACAAAATATACTACAGTTTAGTATAATTTTTTTTTTTAAATTTTATGGAATTTCCAAAAAAAAAGTTGTCCACAGAAGGTGAAGCGTCACTTCCGTGGACTGTCACAAGCTACAGTTCCATAGCTTCTAAAGATCCAAACTGCTTTATTTTTTAATATTTTTCAAATAATATATATATTGTGAAATCAGAAAATACATAAATTTAACATAATATTGAATGAAATTTTTTTTAGAATTATCAGTAAAATTTTTTTGGAACCTCAAGTCTTGTCACATCGCTTTTGTGGACATTCCTTAACTTTCTAAAAAATCCATCCGATGCGCTACTTGTCTTCCATTTCACTTAAAAACAAAAGTTTACATGACGATTTTGGAATGGGAAGTGATTTTATTCGTCTGAGTTGCACATTTTTCAAGAAAATATTACCTTTTTTTATTCAATTTTCGTAATTTGCACAGCTCATCCCGTCACTTCTGTGGTCTTGTTTAGAACCTAATTTTTCTACGGAAAAATGATTATTTCTAGGCTTAATAATTGAAATATGGTAAACTTAATTTTGTAAATGACACGTGTTCCTAACCTCAAAATGAAGAGCACATGGGCCAAGAAACATAAGTATTCGTCACTTCCGTGGACATTTGGGGTCCATGGAAGTGATGATCATCAACAATGTCGGCTACTATATTTTTCACGAAGACTTGTCTTTCGCTTCCAGTCTTTGTTAAATGCCAATAAGGATATTTATAATTATATAAATACATATAATATAATATATGATATATGTAATTATATATTTACATTTTTAGAGACGTTCAAGATTGACAGTCTGACTCATTTTTATTGTACAGGATTCCCTCTTTTGATAAAAAGTTCTTTTAATTCACAAATTATAGTCTTCTATATATTTATTTCATAGATTTTCCCACGTAAATTCACTATTTGGAATATAATTTATATTAAAATTCGACATCGTTATCAACACAAGTCACTTCTGTAGACATAGCCTACCATCATTTTTTTAAATTTTTTTTTTTAAAAATAACCAAAATGCGTTGACCTGAACCACATATATCATGGATGTAAGAACATCAAAAGCAATCATCTCAATTTTTTTGAAAAGGAAATCTTGTAATTTAAAATCTCAAAAATTTTTGACTGAAATTGCAGGTTTTCTGTAGATTCACCCAGTTATGTCTTCAGGTTCACCAGAATGGAGAACAATTACCTGAAATAAAAATCACATTTGATCATGTATTTCTATTAATCTTATACATTCAAAAATTTACCATCCTAAAAATTTCAGGTAATTGTTCCCCATTCTTGTGACCCTGAAGACATAACTACGTCACTTAAGCAATTACGTTACGGAAACATAACGGAAGACGGGGTACTGCGTTTAGTCCTTTATTGTGAAAGCTGTTACTTGGAATCCATTTTTATACTTTTCTCCAACTGCTTTTGCTTGTATTATTTCTTAATGAAAGATTTGGTTACGTAATAATCAGATATTGTTTATCTGATTATTTGGGATAAATTAATAGTAAATGTGATTCTTCTCTATTTTATTGTCAATACTTATGTTTCCTTCCAATCGTTTCCCTCCACATTTTCTATTTAAATTTTAGAATATAATTAATTATATTCTAAAATGTAATTAAACAGAACATTGAATTTGATGACTTGAAGAACTGTTATCTAGCTATTCTAACATCATTTACTAAAAAAATAATGAAAGAAATATTTTACTTTTCTTTTAATAATATTATTGGAAGAGTTTTGTTTAAATGAAAGAATTACAAATATCCAAAGTTTAAGCATTTTAAAAAAGTTACAATTATTTTTCTTAGATGGATTCGAGAAGATATGAAAAGACTTCATTTCAGATATGTTCAGTTTATTACAAAAACCAGTCAATAAAGTTTTACCTTTTAACTTTCAGAATGTTCTTCAATCAATAATGAAGAATTTAATTTTTCTTCCACTCTCATCATATATTTTTCTACGCTTCAATTATAAGTAGATACAGATATTTCTCGGATTATTTTGATACAGATCCATGGTATTATTTTGCATCAAACTGTATATTTTTTATCATTGTTGAATTTTATAGCATGTTTGGACGTGTAGCAGTATTACAGCATTTTTTGATTAATTACGCGATATTTAAAAGAATAATTAATTTTTTGTCTTTGAAGATAAATTGTGGTGAATGTTTGCGGCCATTGCTTTGTGAAATAAAGTGATAGATTATTTGACTGAATAAGATCTGGCAAGAACTCTCGAACTAGCTAACTGTTTATTCGTATGCTGCAGGGGTTCCGTCAGGTGTCACAAAAGCTGTCTTCTCACGATCGTTTTCGTCAACTTTGGTCTGCCAGTTTTCTGTCCGAAGATCTATGCTCGAGAAGTAGATCGAATGAGCAAAAGAATGCAAAATCGAATCAATTCTTGGAAGTGGGTATAAATCCCGTTTTGTAAGAGCATTCAATTTCCTGTAATCTCCAAGTTCCATCTTTCTTCTTCACTAAAACGACGGTGAACTCCAAGGGCTATGAGATGGTTGAATAACTCCTTGATCTAATATACGTGTAACTTCGTCTAGAAATTATTTTTCGCTGCTTGTGTGAAACTGTATGGCTTCTGTTCAATTGGCCTGCTATTGACGGTGTTAATGGTGTGTTTTGGAGCTTCTTGGGGTATTGTTGCAGGATTTCGTGGCTCAAATACAGTCGTATGGTGTTTTAGAAGCTGTAGAATTCGATCACTTTGAGAAGGGTGTAATTCCTTATCCAAGAGGCTTTTCAACTGCTCTTCGCCAATGGTTGGCTTTACTGCATTACTCAAGCGATCTCCGGAGAGAGACAAGGGCGCATCGGTTACTGACGTAATGAGGCTGGGTGTAATTGATTGGACGACGGCTAATTTTATTTTCGCGGGGATTGTAACTGCCATTTTGGGTTAAATTTGTTAGCCAAAGTTTAGCAATTTTATCCTCCATGTTGCACACTGTTGCTGGAATACGGAAATCATGGGATAAGCACTGTTTTTGTAGTGGTTCGATAATAATATGTCCATTGAGAGAGATGTCACAACTTGCTTCAATCCTGGCTGCTGCTAAGGGAGGAATGACAGTTGTTTGAACCGCGCACAAATAGTTGGTAGCCATTGTTGAATTGTCCTATGGATTTGTGATTTGAATCACATTATTCAAACAGTGAATAGTTGCCTTCGTCGCTTGGAGAAAATCCCATCCCAGGATAACATCAAAACTACATTCTTGTGTCACAAACAATTCATATGGGGTTACTGATTTCTAGCCAGGCCGTATTTTTGCCAAGAACGAACAGGTGATTTCCGGTTTTGCCTCGGAGTACAGGTGAGTTTGTTGGTGTTAACCCTCTGCATCTTTTCTTTCTAAATATCTCCGAGATTAAACTTACTGTAGTGCCAGAATCTACGACTGCTTGCGTCCGTTGGTCATTGAAATAAAGGGTGATGATATTGTTCTTTAGGTCTGATGATGAATTTGCGACATAGCTTCCGTCATCAGTTGTCGCTTCTTTTAGTTTTTCGGAACTGCGGGCGAAGAGCTACGACTGTTTTGTAGGTTCCGTACCTCGTACGAAGCATAATTGCGTCCCTGTGGATTGTGTGGGATAACGTCTGCCGGTAGTTTTTTTACAAAATCTCACCTTTGGAATTAGGGCTAATTTCAAGTTTTTTGGAAGAAAACGATTCGTTAATGCATATTAGGAATAAAAGTGATGGAAAACCCCGGCTTTTTTTGTAGTTTTTCAGAAAATTTGAGATTTTCTTGGAACTCTTTCACAGGCGGTGGATGTGCACATTTTCAAGGCAAAAGCTTGTAGCGCCTTTTAGCTAAAGTTTCGACCGCCATGTTCATTCTCTTATACGAGAGCTTCCGCAAAAGAGTCCCGCTTTAAATTCAAATTTTCTTAAAAGCTACCAAAAAACCCCGAGGTTTTCCATCATTTTTATTCCTACGATGTATTAACGAATCGTTCTCGTCCAAAAACAATTCAATTAGCCCTAATTCCAGAGGTGAGATTTCGTAAAATATTACCCGTCTGCCATTTACCGGAGATCGGTATCAGCTCCGATGGCTCTGTGTTTCCCGATAAATTGGAGAATCATATACGGATCGATGCACTGTTTTTTGGCGGGGCTGGAACTATATAGATTGTAGCTCGGCATTTTGGCGGGTACGGCAATGTTTGATTACATGCCCAATTCGGTCACAGTAAAAGCAAATGGGTTTGTCCTGGGATGTCGTCCATTCCTGTGGTCTTCGACAGGGTTGGACGTGGTTTTGGGTCTGCCGCTATTGGTTTTCTCTGGTGGGAATCGAATGAGTAGGGCGGCTAGAGTTGGTCTCGTCTGCGGAGAACAGTTAATGCTTATCGTCGCTACTGGGGTGATCAGCTGTTGAATCTGAGGTTGGAGGGCCATTATTTGTTGTTGGACCTGTTGAATTGCATCGTTTTGTGGTGTAGATAAGGGGTAAGGTGCGGTTGAACTCCAATGGAAACCATATTCGGCAGTCGTTTGAAAGATATGGTGTTGGCCAATCTGTTTTGTCGCATTTTCTCAATGCATCGGCATTCTTCCAGAAATGTGGCAGTACTATCAATCCTGAGTGCCAACAATAAATTATACACATTCATTGCAACTCCTTTCATGAGGTGTTGAAGCTTTTCGGGGTCCGTCATCTCAGGGTTATTCGCTCGGCAGAGATCCAAGACATCTTCGGCATACTGTTCACAGCTTTCTTTTCCAACTCTTTCCAACTCTTTCTTCGCGTGTTTTTAGCTGCCTTACGGTGTGATGAATGTTGCCGTAAACTCCTGTTGGAATATCTGCCTCGTTGTTCTCAAACCACTTATGTGTTGTGCCTGCCAACGAGAAGTACACGTTTGTCAGTTTTACAGCCTCGTCCCATCAGTTGAATTTTGCGATTCACTTGTAGTCATGAAGCCATCGGCACTTGATCTTCATTTGCACGGGCGTCAAAGACTGTTCGCTGTCTAAATCGGTGGGTTGTGATTGGGATAGCTGCTACGGTCGCGTAGGTCATGTTGTAACAACGAATCAGAGGTGGGCGGAGAAGCACGACCAACGGAAAATTTAAATTGAATAACAGAATAACGGATATAAACGATAAGCAGTAAAAATTAGAATATACAATTGATAATAGAATAAATGCTGATACAATTATAAATATAAAACAATGAAGAATATAAAAAAATAAATAGACTATAAAAAGATAAATGTGAATATAAAAATCATTACAATATTTAAGGAGTATCTTTTTTTTAATCATTTCAGTCGTTTTTTATATATTTAGATGGTATTTTTTATTTAATTTTAATAATTAAGTATAAGTTACTGCTTCTGGACATTTAAAATGTCAGTGGATGACTTAAAAATCCAAACCTTATTTATTTCTTTAGATCCTTCTTTCCCTTTAATTCTAATGTTCTTGAGGAATTGAAGCTCTAACGAATCCATCGATTATAAAACATAAAATCCAAGATCTGTTCTAGAAATTGAGATTTGACTGGGTGAAATGATGAGGAAATGCACAATTTCTGCTGAAGATAGTGCTTCAATATCCAAGGTAAGAAATTGGTATCGGAAATCCAGTGGGGCTAAACTGAATGCACTTTTTAACATTTAGTACTTAAAATCCTTTTTTGAGCTGCACGTAAGTAATAGAACTCTTGATCAATTTGTTGTTAATGATTATCCTTATTTAAAATAACAATTTACTGTTTACATTGGTGTCCTGGAAGACACAGAAACGGAATTTTAGAGGCTTGATTAACAGAAAGTGTAAAAAGAAAAATCAAATCAAATCCATTATACTGTTTCTTAAAAAGTATAAAAGAAGAACCATTTTTCTTGTGCCTGTCTTTTTCGATGTTGTACTTTTTAATGCAAATGCAAAATATTTTTTGTGCAATAGATTCTTACAAGTCAATGCTCATTACTGAACAGAAGAGTGCAATTAATTTTATTACCTTCTTATATTTGTATCAGGGTCTTCATATTTTATTTGCGGAAAAAGCTGTGGGTTTTTTTTTCGAAACCTTTCAGTTCCATTGGATTTCATCATTATAAACATATGAAAGATAGTAATCTAATTCGGAACAATTACTGATGACAGTATAATGTCTGAAGTGGTAGAAAAGTTGCAGCAAACATATTAACGTTACGCAATGTTAAATGTAAGCAGATGCGACAGAAGTAAAAATGATGAAAACCAAGAAAATAAGATATAAATGTTATTGTTTGTTTTAATTTTTGCGGGTGCCACATTTCTTCCGACGTTTTAGTTATTAATAAATTCAAATTTCGAGAAAAATTGTAAAAATGAAATCTCTGTTTGTAGAACTATAAAAAAACAGTTCCTTTATTCGTCGGTTCGAGTTATCAGAACAAAAATTGGAATTAATTGGAACCTGGAATAGTTTTTAACAAGATTCCGATTTGAGAAATGAACTTGACCTAAACATGATTTAAGTATTTTTATTCCAATGAATTCTGAAACAGAATCACATTTCGCTTTTAAAATTCCGGTTCCATTAGTGGCTATTATGAATCCAGAATCAATGACTGAGGAATCAATTTTTAGAATATATCTTTGTACAAAATAAATGAGTAAACTAAAAATATCTGGTTTTGTTTTTTTGTTTTTCTTAATTCTTTTTTATTTCTTTTATTCCGTTGTAGCAAGTAAACGAAAACAAAATTAATAAATTCCATTAAAACTAATTTTGGAATTTAATTTTTTTATCTATAAAAATGAATACATTTCACAAAAAAGATTTAAAAACACTTTATGATTATTCCAAAAAAAAATAGTAGCATTCGTTATCGTTACTGGAAGTGATTTTTGTTTTTAACCTGAAATCTTACAAACTGTTCACGAGCAGATGAAGAAATACAACTCCATATTTACGATCAAAAGTGGGTTGTATATAAAGAAGCATTTCAATTATAATATTTTTCAATGTGCAGGAATAAATTAAGAACAATTACATTCAGAATTTCTGTTAACACTGCCTTCAATCAAGATTAATTAAAATCATAAAAATCGATGATAATCTAAAATCTGCCAGTGGGGCAGGATTTGATATTGTTTTTTTTTTCAAAATACAACAAACAGAAAGTGTTTTCTTCGAGAAATAATGGTTTATAGAGGAATGAAATATGCATTGAACTAAAAGTTAAAAAAAAAGCAAACAAACATTGAAATCATTAATTAATTAGAAAGAACAAGAAAGAACATGAAAGAACAAGAAAGAAGGTTCTTTAATATTAATTTTATTTAATAAAAGTAAAAAAGCCCGAAGAAAAAAAATTATCTGATTATTTTGAATTTTGAATTCTTCGTAACTCTAATTCTTCAAAGAAGAGAAACAGCAATGTTAACTTATTTCCTATTTTGATACAAACATTCAATAATTCAATTCTTCTATAACTGGAAAGTAGTTCATTATAAACATACCTGTTATATTTGAGTACATAGCTATAGTACCAAATGCATTACTAGAAACATAATTACAATATGCATTTAACAAGGTTTGGAGTTTGATTTTTTTTTTATATTTAATATTTAAGGGAATTTCTCTTCGTTTGAATAACGAAAACATAGTAATAAATTTTGTTTTAAAAAAATTACATTTTGTCTTTTTTTTATTTGCAGATATTTAAATAAGAATTATAAATATTTTATTGATTGATTCATTATTAATTTGGAAACATTGGGTTTTATCATGTAATAACTTACATAACTTTAGAAAGTATCTGAAAAACAATTATTTTTAAAGCAAAACTTTCCATCAGAATAGACAATACACTTCTACTAAAAATTCATTAAAATTTTAATTTACTAATATTTTAATAAAACATCTATTAATTAGATAACGTTAGATGAATAATGACAATTTTTTTGAAAGTTCTTTTATTCACTTCATTTCTTTCATTTTTTTGGTTTGGAGTAAATTAGAAATAAAAAAAATCCCTCATTCTCTTTTGTTTTTAAATCTTTTCTAAACATTTCTTAATCCCTGTATTTTTTCTATGTTTTCTAATCAAATGAAAGTATTTAAAATAGCACATTGAATATATGACTTTTGATCATCATCATATTTAAAACCTTTCTAATTATTGTATCTCTAAACTTGTGTCTATAAGTTTAAAGCAAATTAAAGTTATAAATGATAAAATTCTGAAAATTAAGAATAAGAATTGCCCATAAGAGGATCGAACCCATGACCTTCACGTTAGTAGCACGACGCTCTAACCAACTAAGCTAACAGGCCACCAGCAACATTCAAGAAATCTTAAAGCAGTCCCTTTCTAAGTATCTACTTTTCTCTAACTTTAGAGAAAATAAAGTAGTTATCAAAATGTTACTGGTCATGTTAGTAATGATTTCGTCACTTGTTTCTAAGACCTTCTAATGCAATGAAAAGACGAGAAGTTTTCGAATAAAAATTTTTAAGAAGAAATACCCACATCCATCTATAATAATAAATTATTTGGTCTATGAAGCAGAACATTGGAGTTTTATCTAGGATAATCCATAGAAGATCCCACTTTGGGATATCTAAATAGATATCGTTGATATCTAACCATAAACCTAAAAGTGTCTCATTTATGGAGACAGAATTGGTATCTTGAGATCTGTTCTATTCATGTTTTTAGGACTTATTAAATGAAAGTTTTCAATGATTTATAAACACTCACTATCTATTTATAGCTATTTTTCATTTTTAAAATGGTTTGTGTTTCAGAAGTTGAAAGAGAACTATAAAATTGGTTAGTCATAAAATTACTTTTTAAATTTATTTTTTTGAGGTTAACTTTCTAATTTATAGAAATACTAAACACTTGTACATTTATCAATAGATGATAAGAACTTTCTGAACTTTTAACTGTGTTTGAACTGATAAGATTGTGGAAACCAATCACAACCCTTTATTAATAGGTGCACAGCTGAAAATTTCTTTCTTTCACCCAGATGAATTTACTTAAGGAAATCCTTTCTTCCTCACCACAATTAATGCTGTAAAATCATTTCAGGTAAGAAATCAGCTACTAATGTTCACTTTGTACTGATAACTCATATCTATAAGTAACATAAGTTTTATTTTAAACTGCCCTTTAACTCAATTTTCTTCTATGGGTCATTTTCAGATATTTTTAAAAATCATATCAAACTTTTAGCACTGAACTGAATATCTTATACTAATGGAAGATGTTTGAGCAATGAAAAAAAATTACCAAAATAAACTAAAGATGAAAAATAAAAATTAGTCACTATTTTCATATCACAAAGTTAAGATTAAAATAGTTCTGTAACTATTTGTTGAAAACTAATCAAACTAATCAAAGACAATCTAATAAAATAGCAAATTGAAAATAGTTTTAGTCGCACTAAAAATCAATCCAAAAGATTTAGTTTCTAGTTTTCTTCAAAATGCAGACAACAACATGATATATTCAAAAGAACAAAAAACTGGCAACAAAACTTCGACTGAAATTAATGTCTATGTTGATTGAAAATTCATTTTAACATATTGCTTCAAAATAGTTATTTATAAGCTAGCTTTGAAATTTTATTTCTAATGTAAGCGTTAATAAGGTGAAATGATGATTTCTTATGAAAAGTCATAGATTGAATGTTTTAAACTTGGTCAAAAGAGGCATCATTGCTCACGTAAATATTTATGTCTTAATAAAGTTTTAAAGGAATATCGAAAATTGCGAGATTTTAGTAAGAATAAAACAGTAGCCTATTTAAGACATTGCCGTTTTAAAATGAGGCTATTGTTAAACTTTTGAATTAAATAATTAGTTCAGAATTAATTAAAAAAGAAGGAGCCATAAATTCTATGTTAGCATTATAATTAATAGCATTTGATTGCGAGCTTTCAGTCCTTGACGTTAGCTGGGAATTTTTCTTTGTTTCCTTCTTCACCGATCATTCTGAAAATAGGACAGGGTTTCTTTGTGTCGAGGTTAAAGCCATGCTGACTTCAGATTGACCGTCCGACCTAAGGTTGCCTCGGGGAGGTCTAGGAAGCCTTAATATTTGCGAACCCAAGGGCGACGTACATCTATATTAGGATACTTAAATTTCAATTGATAACCACATAAATATAAAATGACAGTTTATGATAGCGTTTTGTGTTTTTTATATTTTAAATAAATTGGCGTATGTTTCAATTCCAAATTTTACTAATGAATCTTCATATTTTCTGTATTAAAATTATATTTTATACATGAGATATGGTTGTCTGTTCTTCAAGGAATAAAGCATTGTATAAGAATAGAAAATTAGTTAATTTGATCCAAATACGTTAAACAAATGAAAGCTAGAATTTTCTCTAATTTGCTGAACTTTCTTCCATCTTTGATTTAGTCAAAAACAATATTGTATCTTCTGTTACAAAAATTTGTTTAATTTTTCATTTTTTTTGTTTAATCTCATTCTAAATAAAACAAAATAATAAAAAAATTGAGAAACTTGAGTTTAAAAGTACTTTCGAGTTGGCTTGAACAGCGTTCAAGGGAAGAAAAAAGTAGTAAAGCCAAAAGATTTCGAAAGTCTAAAAAACAAAAGGTAAGAATTACAGAAACGTTGAAAAAGTTACGAAGTCTCATCAGAATGTTGAAAATAATCGTTGAAAACTTTCTGAAAGACGATTAACGGATATATGACAATTTTTAATTTCTGAAATGATTGTTAATGCCTTTATCTTTCAAAATATTGTTTATTATTACATATTATTGATACCAGAGTTAGAGTAAAGTTAGAGTAAAGCAACGTGTAAAGCTACAGAGCTGATAGAGTATACCAAAACCTCTATTAAAACTATAAAAAATTTATAACGAAAGCTGTAGCCTAAAATACAAAATTATACTAATTGTAAGAAGTCAAGCAATAAATTCATAATATAGCGTTCCCTTAGTTGAGGATACTATATTCTTATTATTGTTTATAATGCCGTGCACTCTAAAAGTACCTACGAACTTCGCTGTTGTATTTGTATCTGGTTGCAAACTTAAAGTTCGGCTTCCATGGTTTTTTTTTCGTGTATTTAACCGCTTTTTTTTCTCTTTCACTCCTTTGGACAGGATAGTCAAATGCATACTCTACATGTACATTAAGTGTAAAGGCTACAGTGCTGATAGAGTTTACAAAGCCGCTATTAAAATTATAAAAAAAAAATTCTATTCTCTGTTGACATTTAATCTGTCAGACAGAGGTAATTAAAAAGAAGAGGTGTCGAAATAGTTGGATTTTATTATATATTACGTGAAGGCAATTTCTACATGTTTTTTATAGATGTATAATGAGAATTCGACAATAGAGAGATACAATAATTCATTCTATTCTGTGTTTTTTTCCTATCTTCTTCTTCTTCTAGTTCCTTATCCTTATTGGATGTTGGAGATCAATTGTTTCCAGTACACTCTGTCTTTGGCTTTGTGGAAGATTTCCTCCGAATTTATATTGGTCCATTTTTTGATGTCGTCCATCCACTTCTTTCTTGGACGTCCTCTTCCTTTTTCACCGATGATTTTCCCTTCCAGAATAAGTCTTTGTAGCTCAAACTTTGGACCTCTAATCAAATGTCCGCAGTATGCTGTCTTTCGTTTTTGAATTGTTCTTAGAAGGGATCTCTTTTGGCCAGCTCTTTGTAGGACTTCTTCATTAGTTGTGTGTGTTATCCAGCTAAATTTAAGCATTTTTCTTAATATCCACATTTCAAATGCATTAATTCTGTCTTCAACATCTTTTTTTAATGTCCATGTTTCGCATCCATAAAGCAAAGTAGACCAAACGTAACATTTCATCATTCTTATTCTGAGGTTGAAGCCTATTCTGCTATCACAGAGAAACTTTTTAAGATCAGTGAATGATTTTTTGGCTTGTCCTATTCTTCGCTTGATTTCTGATATATTATCATTGTCTTCTGTAAATGTTTTTCCTAAATATTGGAAAGACTGTACTTGACGTATTATTTCTCCGTTGCATTGGATTTTTATTGGAACTTTGATTTGTTTCTGTTTCTTTATTACCATCGTTACTGTTTTCTTTGTGTTGATTTCTAAACCCATTTTATTGCTTTGTATATGTACTCTATTAAGTAGATTTTGTAGATCTTGTTCTGATGTTGCAATTAGTGCAGTATCATCCGCATATCTAATATTATTTATTAATATTCCATTGACTTTAATGCCTTCTTTGGCATTCTCAAGTGCTTCTTGCATAATTTTTTCTGAGTATAGATTGTATAGATCTGGGGAGAGTACACAACCTTGTCTCACCCCACGCTTTATTTGTATCCAATTGCTGAGTTCTCCAGTTTTTTCCTATATTGAATTGTATTTACTTTTCGCTTTTGTGCAACTTTACTTTTTATTGCCTTCAAAAACGTAATACTTGTTGTTTTGTTTGTTTGTTTAGAATGACTTCAAGACGTTTCCGAGTGGGTTTGAACACTGTTCAAGGAGACAAGAAATGGGTTAAAGCAGATGACTTCGAAAGTCTAAAAAAGAATGGTATTTAATTAAATCCATCCCTTCAAGTAATAAACATAGGAAAAATAGCATTTTGATTTATAGAAACTCATTTCAAAATAAATATTAATTTCTGATCACATTTTGATAAGATTAAATCTATAATCCTAACTTTGAATCTAATTATTCTGAAATTTAATTATTCTTTTATTTCTGAAATTTAACTAAAGTTTTTCCGCTTGTTTCATTAATTTCAGCCTGTGTCAAGTGGGGAGTTAAGTATAATGAAGAAGTTATAATCTTTGACCACTTAGACACTGAAATAGACGAAGAATCCCTGGAGTTTATTCAAAATGAAAGTATATTATACATACGCTCCGGAGAAATAATAGCAAAAGAAGTAGTAAGTTTTCGTTTCTTTATTTAAATATCATTTTTATTAAAGTTTATTAAAGAAGATAAAACTTAATGAAGAACAGTAGTATCGAATTCTGTATATTTTAGTTCAAGTGTCAATTTTGGTACATCAGCATTCAGAAGCTGAAATGAAGGTAATTTTACTCGTAGCTCTTTTGATTGACGCTCTATTTACAGAAAGAAATAACTTTTGGTTGAAGGGGATTTTTCTGGACCCTCTACATGTTTAAGTTTAAAGTTATAAACTACTGTTTTTTTTTTTTCCTTTATATCTTCCTATCACATCCGCACTGATTCAAAATTGCTCTTTCAGATTCAAAATTATCTTAGTTAAGATAAGATGGAGGAGATGTAAGATTGCCAAACTTCAGCACTTCTTTCTGTCTGTTTAGAACCAATCTCTAAAAAAAACTCCCCCCAAAAAATCCAGTTTTCCGAATGTTTGGTGTTAAATTACCTTCCTGTTTTTTCAAGATTGATTGTAAAGAACATCCGATCATCCTTAAGTACATGAGTATCACCAGTTTTGCTTGAATAATAACGGAACTTTAGTAAGAGCATTCAAAGCTCTAGTATCAATTAATACAATATATATCAACTTATAATGAATTTTGACTCTGAGTCTCTTTTCTTCAAAAAATACTACAGATACTATACTATCTATATGAGACTCACAATTGAAATCTTTTCCATGTTCATAATAAATTTGTATATAATATTGAGATAGAAAGTTGTGTTGCCGGATTTTAGCCTGATTTGAACAACTTCGGCCTTCGTGTCATCTGAAGAAGGAGTCCGAACCTCAACCCCGCAACGTGTAATGAAGATTTTTTTTTAAATATTTGTTTTTTTTAAATGTGTTAGGTCCCAATTGTAAATAGTAATTTACCACACTAATATAATGGAAAATTCTTATAGCTTTCAAAATAATATTTAGTTATGAACAGCATACAATATTGTCAAATCTTTAAATTAAATATTGGTCAAACATTCGTTTTAGCCAAGATGCTGTAAATAATGTTAATAGAAGTGACTGATTATATTGTACATATTAATATGGTGGAAATAAAAAAATATTTTAAATTCTTTAGAAATCTTCTACTAGAATTTAGAACTAGATTTCGTTTTTAGCAATTCATACATTGAAAGACCTTCAGATGTTAGAAACGGCTTATGATAACAAGTAATTTGTTATTTAAAACAAGTGAATATCATTTTGTGCTAAAGCCTAAGGCGATCCATAGTAATAAAAAAAAATTAAAAATAATAATAAAATTGGTGTTAGCCGTTCCGGCATGGCCGAGTGGTCTAGACGGCGGTCTGCCGTGTGGCGTTGTGTCGGAACTTGGGTTCGAATCCCGGTGCGGGCATGACTGTTTCTTTCTTCTTCTGTGCTTCGTCCGTTTTCCCTGGGACTTACTATCTCAGGTTATCCTTGATGGGATGTGAATCTGGTCTTCCCTCTTGACTTTCACTAGCTTCGCTAGGTTGAGCGAGTTCCGTAGTCCCTAGTTGGCCAAATTCGATAAAGGAAGGAAGTGAAAAAATGTATTACAATAATGTCTAAGGAAAAATAAAAAAAAAGTTGGGAAAATAAGAAAAAAAAATCAATGCGGACATTGAGAAAAAAAGACTAGGAGGTAAAACAAAAGTATTTGGGTTTGAACCAACAACCTTCCGTATATGAGTCTGAAACCTTAAGCTTCAAACTACAGCTGACACATGAAACGAAATGGTTGCATTTCTAACATTTAAACTAATAGCGGAAATCCAATTAAAACAATGCCAAATATCTAGAATATGGAGGGGCGTTGGTCCCTAAAAATACCAATTAATACAGTGTTTGGGCCTCTGACCCGATGGTGAAATCCCTTCGTCGATCCGACCTTTCGTTCGGGTGTTGTTGTTTTTTTTTTTTTGGGGGGGGGGGGAACAGATGCAATAGCTACCGATTTCAATTGCTATCACAGTAGCTCCCAAATGGGTCGCTAATAAATAATTTTAACGAAATAATGATTGGCAATGTTTTCCAGCAATACTAGATATCTGTTCAATATTATTTAATCTCATTTGGCAAGTAATAAAAAGTCATAGACAGCTGACTTGTTGTGAATTGAAGTGTCTTATGAGTTGTATAATTTTCACAAATTTTCTTTCAGATTGATAAAACTTATTCTGGAAGATCAGTACCTCAATTCAATGCACAGGTAAGTTCCAAAAAGTTCATTAATAAACTATTATGTTACAATTAGATTCGACAGTACACACTGAATTTTAAGGGCAGCAAAACAAAAATTTCTTTAGCACTAACTAGATGATTTTTTTTACTTTTGTTGATAACAAATATAACAAGAATTGGTGGCAGATAGCTGACGTAGAATGAGTTAAAATTAAAGATGAATTCATTTGAAGTCAGTCAAAAACATATTTATCGTTAAACTTTGTAACAAGATCTGACTAAATGTTCAATCTTTCTCATTTGACTTAATATATAAATCTTAGTTTCAAAAGTGACACAATTCTGAAACTGAAAATAAAAACAAAAATTAAGGAATCTTGTTCTTTAGATCAATGATCAATCAATAAATGAACATATCATTGGTTCATGCTTCAGACATAGCCTTGTGGTCAAATCGATGGCCTGTCGTGAGGCTGATAAGTCTAAACCTGTGTTAGAATCCCGGAGCCGGCATGAATATGACTTTCTTATTTGCTGTTTCTTCAGTTTCTGCGAATACAATGGTGAACTGCCTCCCATGGTGTACCCTGGATTCTTCAGCTAAATAGTTTACAAATTTGTACCCGTTGAGACCAATTCACGGAATATGACAATAGTCTGGACACTAGTAAAAAAAAGTTGCTGTGGGCCCCGTCAAAATTGAAGATTATTGTTTGCCTACAAATTTCTAAATGAAAAAAAATAAAAAAATCATAATATTAGTATCTTATATATAAAGATTTTGATAGTAATTAAACTATGTACTGCCACCTACAAGAAGCAACAGTATCTTCCTAACTTTTCCAATTCATTTGAGCCTTACTTAAAATCGAAGATAAGAATTCAACCATTTCTGAATTTAACTACTTTTAAAATTGTAATAAAATTTTCAAACATTTTATGTTTATCGTTTATTAGAAACATTTCATCAGAAATGGTTTCTCTAAATCAAAATTTAGAAAGATAAAAAACTTTATATTTAGATATACTGTAAAACAAAATATTCTTTTCAGCGTCAGTGGAACCAAGTTGGTGAGTAATGATTACAGCAAAATATTCGTTCTTTAATTTCCTTAAAAACTAACAGGGGAAAGAACGCTAATTTATTATTAAAAAAAGAATTATTTTAATCTTTTGCTTTATTATATACAGGACTCTCAGCATGCTACCACGGCTGGAAGAGATTTTTTCGGAGGAATAAAATCAGAGGTAAATAATTCTGACTTAATTTTTTTATTTCAGAAATAAACTGAAATGAAACTTTGTTCTATGATTTCAACTATAATTTTTAATAACTATTTTAATGAAATCCTTTCTTAACTTAAACATTAGATAAGTATGGAGAAGTCAGCTGTATATTACCAATATACTGAAATTCACAAATTGCAAACTATTTCCGAATTGCATTTAATTGGATCAAACAATGATGTTAATTTTCAACTCATTTAAAAATATACGTTGATCTTCTCCATAATTCGGAATCTCAGCAGATATTTTTTCTAACTATTTTTATTTGTTTATTTACTCATTATAATCATTGATAAAAGAAAGGCTAACAAAAATATCTTCTGATTTGATAAGAAAAAAATAATAATTCACAAAAAAGGAATTCCCTCAATATGTCTGTCTGCAAACGACTGTTACAAAAGGCAATGAAAAAAGTGTTAGGTGCTTTTACTTCAGAAGTTTTGAGAAATTGCTTTTGCCTTGTGAAAGTTAAAAAGGAGTAATGGTTCCGTCGTCTACCGACTAGAGTAGTGTGTAGGTCCACATAGTCACTCCATGAGTTTGGAGGGACTAACAGACACTGTTGGTGTAAATGGTGATTTGAACAAACACAAAGTCAGGCAGGTTCCATCAACAAAGATAAAAATAGCAAAAGAAAATTCTTTACTTTCAGCTAAAAATTCAATAAATGTAATCCAAAAATAAAATGTTTCTTCTAAAATATTGGCTGTAAATGAAACTCATGTAAAGAAAATAATGGAGGTTGAATTCGGAGAGTTTAAGAACCACAATTAAACAACAAACAGCAACACGCAATATTCTGGTGACCACGAAAATAGAGATGCTGCATTACAATGTATTTTTAATTTTGTATTTTTATTCGATATCCATCGAAGGAGCATATATGTGTTCTCAGGTGGTAAATTTTTTTGGTAGAATTTTTTTTTGCATCTTTTAAATGTACTTAGTTTCTTACACATATCTTTACCATTTTTTTTTATCATTCTGCTGATCTATTATTTTTCTGTTATTACAGCAAAATCGAAACTATAATTATAATAGTGGTGATGTAACAGCTCGTAGTGACAAAGGACAGGCCTTTGCAGCGGTACAATCACATTTAGTAAGTAATTTCAACAAGATCAAATTTTAATATCTTTTCTAATCTTAATAAAAGAGAAATAATCTGTTTAAATGCATTTCAACTTATTCAGTGCATTGAGATCTAGAAAGAAAAAAAGGTTTATGAAGGTTTTGCTTAAGAGCTTCGGCTCAATTTTTTATTAACTCAAGAAGGTAAGCGGGGGCGGTCTGGCCAGGTGGGCAGGTCGGCGATCGCCGACGGCCCCGAGCCCAGGGAGGGCCCCCGACGGGGCACTGGGCAGATGAATGAAAGTAAAATTAATATTTTCACACTCGAAAGTTACAAACAATCGAGAACAGCCGAGGGATACAATATTTTTTTACCCAGATTTATCTTTATTTTTAATTTCTGATTATTCACGTTCCTATATCGGGAACTGTGTTTACAATTACTCATTAATACACTGAAGCTCGGTTATAATGTCGTAGTTGATATCGCGAATTCGGATATAACGTATTTGGTCTTGGACCCCTTCTATTTTGGAAAAGGTGTATAATTGTAAAATTGAAAAATTTACTGTTTTTTAGCCTAATCAAAGGTGTAAATTATCAAAGGTGTAAATTAATATGCTTGTTTCCTTATTGTTTACAGTAATTGAGACTCTATACCCACCTAATGTCACGGAAATGCGTCAAAAACAATATATTTTTAAAACAATACCAGAATCGGGGACTTATTCGTTTAACCAAAATGAATATCGAGATCTATTTTTCTGCCAATGACAACCAGTAAAGAGGCCCATGTAATCTAATAGGCATATGAATACATAGTTTCGATCCACGTGACTCGTCGTTTGTACAAGATGCCAAGATGGCGGCGCCAAATCGATTTTGGCTAATATAACCCATCAAAGTGTTGAAAAGGTAATGATTTATATATTTATAAATATAAAATTCTCTCACATAGCTCTGAATGATGTAGGTAATCGCGAAATGACCATTTTAAATCGATTTGGAATCGCGTGGGCGATAATAGGGTGCGATATACGACATTCGACATAGTGAAGTAATAAAAGTTCGATTATATCGCAGTTATATCGCGATCTTCGAGATCTTGGATCCGAAAGATCGCGTTATAACCGACCTTCTGTATATTAAGACGACTAGAAGTTCGCTTAGAAGCGCATCTCACGATACCTGACTTGCTCGTCAGCTAATGGGCGGGTATGGCCTACTTACAGACTGTACTAAGCGTAATTTGCACAGTCCGGTTGGAAAGTAAAGTTAATCTGGCTTCTGCATTTGGATTGGTAGGCTCCTCATAAAAATTTCACTGTTAGGGCCCCAACATAGCCTTCATTACTAAGCACTACGATGGGTCCCTGACCGGGAATTTACATATTACTGCCGGACATAAAGAAAAATTTTTAAATTTTCCATTAAGGGCCCCAAAATCAACATAAGTGTCTGAAGCTCTATAAGATTAAACTTTGTAAGAGAATTAATATACACTAGTGTGCAAAACTTAAGCAACATTGCTGACATTGCTGTAATTTCGCACAAACTCAACTGGGAGACATGAATTTTTACTACAAGAAAATACTACACAGGCATAAGGTAGTACTGGAAGGATGACGAAAGCATTTTAACAGAAATGAATAGGACGCATACAGTATGGAACGAAGCAGAAAAAAGCGTTATTGACAGAATGGCGTTGGTACAAAACACTATCTGGCCAAGAGGAAGAAGTACAACGCAACGCCCCTTAGTAAGGGATATGACCTCCCGTAACTGCCATGGTTGCATGACTTCGTCTGTCCATACTCGACACCAGATTATCCAACAGTTCTTGAAGTAAGAGTGCCCATTCCTGTATGGGTATCTGTGTCAGTTGTCTGGTGGTCTCCGGAGGATATGATCGTGCAGTCAGGCGTTTCCTCAAAGCATCCCACACATCTTCAATGGGATTTAAATCACGGGAGAACGCTGGCCAATCCATTGGACGGATATCTTCATTTTCGAGTAGATCCTGCACAGCACGGGTCCTTTGTGACCTTGCATTGTCGTCCATAAAAACAAAGTCTGGACCAATGGCACCTCGGAACAGATGCACGAGGGGGAGGATAACTACATCCAGTAACGAACTCCGGTTACTGAACCTCTTTCGAAAATGTGGAGCTCTGTCCTTCCGTTCATCATAATGTCTCCCCACACAAGCACGCAAGGACCACCCAGCGGTCTCTTTCCCTGATGTTAGTGGGATGAAAGCGTGTTCCTACCTCTCTCCATATCAACTGGCGCCGAGAACCTTTTTGAGACTCAAACGACTCTCATCGGTAAAGAGGACGTGACTCCATTGAAGAGTAAACGGTGCCGCCGATGTCAAGGGTAGGCAGCGTTCAGGACGGTGGACGAATAGGCCAGCTTTATGAAGGCGACTGGCCACAGTAAACCGGGACACCTGTTGCATGGTTGCCGTACGAAGCTGTTGAGCAATGTTGCCCGCTATCTGGTTTCGGTCTCTTTTCGTCTGCAAGACGATATATCGGTCATCACTAGCCGTTGTTTTCCTTGACCAACCACCACCAACCTTTCTTACAGCTGTACCTGTCCTTTGGAAGGATTTTCATGCTCGTGAAACAATATTTTTGTCTATTTCAAACTCTTGGGAAACACTCGTCAAACTACGCCCCTCCTCACGCTTACCGAGCACGTACGCTCTCACTTTCACTTGCAGTGAATGTCTGGAAATGCGTCTTTCCTCCTTCGTTTGAAATTGCCTTGCACTGTGCGCGCAGCCTCTACGTGTTTTGCGTTCCCTCACGCCACCTCTGACGTCATGCTCCTGATATCTGCATATGCATCACCTTTCTACTGCGTTGGCGTTTCATTGAATGGAACGCAAAACACTCTTTTCTCCAATTTCATGGCTGTATGCTGAAACATGACGTTGTTGCTTAACTTTTAAACACTAGTGTAGGTAGATAGTAATTAATACGTAATTAATACCGGCGATCTTAAACACATGAAACCGAGGGATGCAAAATCAACGTGTTTATCATATAAACACAGACAGGCGATTTTAAACCCCAGAAACCGGGAAAAGCGAGTTCGACGTGCCTATAATTTTCTTAAATATTTGGTCGGCAAGAGGTCTGTGCCAAAACAAGAATTGAAGAAAGATTCGTACCCAACAAAGACATTTTAAAAGATTGCTCTTGGCTAGACCCTAAAAAGTTTCGTAAAATAACAAACGTAGATACTTTCCCTCCCGACATACTATGTACCATTCCCAAACTGTGTAAAGTTGACAGAAGTCTTTTACTAATAGAGCTAAAACAGTTTGCAGATCAATACGAGAGTTTTAACGAGATGCGAGAGTGAAAAAGTTGAATATGATAAAAAAGAAGATATGCCTAGTCCAGAAGACAGTGAAAATGATCATGTTGACTCTGAAGAAGAAGAAGAAAATTTTATCCATTGCACCGAAAATAGACAATGCTTCAAATGTTTGGTCTGTTCTTTCCCCATTATTTATGAATTATCTCGATCTGGGCTTTTTATTAATCTATATACAGAATACAAGTTTGTTGTTACCCTTCAATGTACGCAAGTAACATATGAAAGGGTATTTTCTAAGGTAAAAATTAGGCTAAGATCAATGATTCAAGATACATTGTCCAACTTTATTCCAGTGGATGTGGAACGAGATTTGTTTTTCAATCTATATTACTAAATTTTTGTATTTCTTTGTCTGTCCGGCGCAATTGCTAATTATTAGTTTCCCTTGCTGAGAAAGTCAGATTATAATTTTTTTTTCCGCCTTGCATGGGATTCGAATCGAGGACCTTCGTCCTCGCAGTCAGGAACGCTAATCAATGGACTACTACTAGTCCTCCAATATCCAATCCTACTTCTATTCTTCTGTTCGCGCGCTATCAAATAATGAGTTCATTCAAAAAGGAATAAAATATCACTTTTTGCCATAACCGCTCGGAATAGATTCTTCTTGGATTATCTCCTACTTACCAGGGGGAGACAGGGGATGGCCTAGTTTAGATAAATATTGTATCATAGATAAAGTAGCTATTACTAGTGAAGAATTAAGGAAAAAGTTATTAGCTTAGTCTAATTCTGTTTTCTTTTGGTAGGCTATGGTATAGTAAAACTTATGAATAGTTATGTTATTCAGCTGATGACTTTTGATAATTTTAAATAAGATATATAGAATGCACCTGAAAGTTTGTTATTATTTGCAGTATTTATAAATATTTCTGTATATTAATATATTGTACACAGAAATCTTATAAATAATGCAAATAATGACAATATTATTGTATAGTAATAAAAATAACCCTTAACTCATTCCATAGCCCCCCCCCCGGTAAGTAAAGCCTAAAGGGCCCCAAATTCGTTTCCAGCCGAAGGGCTCCCAATGATGCCAGACCGCCCCCTGATGGTAAGAGAAATAAAGGACAAACATTTTAAGCCAGAATATGGTGGAAACGTGAATGGAAATATGTCTCTCTTTCAACCAGTTTATTTAACCTTTGTTTTTATGTTTTGTAGCTATTATGTGGTCGTTTGTTCTTTATTATTTGTCTTAATGGGCATTTACAGAAAAACAACCAATTCATTTGAGTCTCACCTTAAGAAAAAGAAGGATTTTATTGATCGAAGAATTTTATAGTGTCAATATTTGTCTAAAAAAACTGATAAAAGATCTGAATTTTTTTAATAAATAAAACTATGTGAGTAAATATGAAATAAAATGTAAAAGTGCTGATCAGTTCAGTTCTAAATTGTAGATTTCTTTATTTCCTTAAAAACTTCAAAGAAACGTAAAGAGTAGAAGGCTTGCATAGAATAGGACTGCACTCACAACAGAATTATCATTATAATCATCATCATCAATATCAACGTCATGGATTGGTTCCTTAGGGATCTGTTCCGGCTCCAGTTATTATTAAACTTGCTCAGTCCATCGTTTCATTGGTCGGCCTCGATGCCGCTTGTCTTTCAGTTAATAATTTAAGGCCAACGATGGGTTGTTATGGTTTTTCCATTCTAAATACAAGGTCTTTTCATTTCTGTCTGCATTTATTGATTTCTTTATTATTTAATTCTTTAACTACAAGATTCTTCCTAATTTCTTCATTACGCTTTCTATCACTTCTCTACACGTCTTAAAAATTTCGTTTTTGCAGTTTGGATGTTTTGAGGATCTTAACTTTTCATGATCTATCTTTCGGAACTGTACAAAAGAGTAGACTTGGCCATTATTTTGTATATTGTAACTTGATTTGTCTTTCCTTTCTATGTAGTATATTTTATCACTTTCCCTGTATATTTTAAATAAATTATATATCAACAAGCACTATTCTTTCAGATTCCCCTCATAAACAAAAAATTTAACATAATAAATGTTTGCAAATTATTAGTAATTTCACTTAAAGGATTACAGTCAGACTTATAATCTTAGAATTTCTATTTATTTATGAAATGCTTAGTTAAATATGCTGCAGTTATTAAAATTTTTAAAAATTGAATTTTAAAAAGTTGAACATAATCTTTCCTTGGCTTTCATTGATTCAATGAATTTCCCAATTTAAATTTCATATCAGGGCAATATTGTAACGGGAACTCAGAACACGGCACAGGTGAGTTTCGAAAAAGGAATTTTATAAAGAATGTTTCAATTTAGAACGCTTTTCACTACGTATGATTATCAGGATTTCTTTAAGAATAAATATTGAAGAACTACTTCATTCCCAAACTATTTCTGAAATACAGTTACCTTTAAATAATTTGTATTTAATCTCAGAAAAAAACTTAGGACAAAGTTTTCTTATTGTTTACACTATCATATTGTAAAGAATATAAAGAATTTGTGTTGTAAAGAAATGAGTTGTTTTAACCAGATGATTTTCAATTAAATGTGGATCACCGCATAGGGTCTAGTGTTTTTTTGGTTATTTTTTTTATTAGTTATTTATTCCTGTTTGTTATTGTCTTTTTTTTCACTCTATCCTTTCATGGGATCGACCCAAACACAACTTGAGGATTGCGTACCTAAATTTTCATAACCTATTTTATTTTTTACTCCATTTTATTTCTCCATTTTATTAAATATTATATAGTAGAGCGAAGCGAGTCTATCCACATGCTGACATTTTGATTCTTCTTCTTCTTCTTACGAGTTTGGCCTACTATGGACCGCGGGAAACAATTGACTAGATGAATAGTCTTTTCCTCTCCTCCCAGTATTTCTTCATTCTCTCACTCTGCTTCCGCCTTCTATCATCTGACCAGATTACTTTGGTCCTCATAGTTTGTTTATCCTGGAACCCCCTGAATCCATTAACTCTCATTCTAAACACTTTTCTATTCCAGATCTCTTCTGAATTAATCCCAACTTGTTGCATGTCTCTTCTAGTTTCCTCAACCCATTTAGTCGTCGACTTTAAGTTGGTGATATAGTTGAAGATCTTCTTAGTCAATCTAGATTCGCTCATTCTTACGAGGTGACCATAAAATATCAGTCTTCTCTTACGTATCATGTCTGTAATCTTTTCCACCCGTTTGTATAAATCCATATTTTTCCTCTTCCTCCATGTACCATCCTTTTTTTTTCCGGTCCGAGTATCTTCCTTAAAATTTTTCTTTCTCTCTTTTCAAGTTCCTCTATTTCCCCTTTTTTGTTTAAAATTAGGCATTCTGAACTGTAGATCCCTTCCGGCTTGACAACTGTGGTATAGTGTCTGAATTTTGCATTGTAGGAGAGAGCTTTTTTGTTATATATATTCTGCACTAACCTGTATGCCAGTTCCAACTCACTGATGCGTCCTTTGATTGCCTCTTTATCAAGACCATTTGGCTGGATCCATTCTCCTAGATACTTAAATTTGTCAGTTCTTTTAACCTTTCCATATCTTGTATTCAGATGCGTTTCTCTGTTATGTTTGTATTTCATATATTCAGTTTTCTCATATGAGATCTTGAGTCCTGTTTTTTCTGCGATCTCGTGCAGTTTTTCAAGCATTATCTTGGCATTTTCCCTCTTATCTGTTAACAACGCCAAATCATCAGCGAATGCTAGACACTCAACTTTTAAACCCTTCTTCTTCGCACCTAAACGTATTCCTTCAATTCCGCTTTCCGCAATGGCATTCTTCCATGTTCTCATAATTTTTTCCAGTACGATATTAAACAGAATTGGTGAAAGTCCATCCCCCTGCCTAACTCCTGTCTTAATCTGAAATGGCTCTGAAATTTCCTCCTGAAATTTAACTTTAGAGACAGTATCTATTAATGTTTGTCTGATGATAGATCTTGTTTTTTTTTATCCACGCCGAATTCTTCCAAGACATTGTTGAGCGTCTGACGGTCTATCGAGTCATATGCTTTTTTGAAGTCGACGAACGAAATCACTGTGTTCTTACCCCTCAACGCTCTTATCCTCAGGATGCTTTTGAGACAAAAAATTTGTTCCACACAGGATCTTCCCTTTCTGAAGCCTCTCTGATATTCTCCAATCTGATGATCCACCTGTTTTTCCACTATGTTAAGTAAGGCCTTGGAGAGTATTTTGTAAGAAACAGGTAACAGTGAAATTCCTCGGTAGTTGTTAGGGTCTGTGCGGTCACCTTTCTTGTGGAGCGGATGTATCAGAGCACATTTCCAATCACCTGGTATTGTTTCTTTTTCCCAGACATCGCAAATCAGATGATGCAGGCTTTCTACTGCCCTATCTCCTCCGAACTTCCACATTTCTGCAACAATACCATCCTCCCCTAGTGCTTTATTATTTTTCAGTTCTTTAATAATACTTTTTATCTCAATGAGGCTTGGTGGTTTTGACAGTGGGTTTATGTCGGATGGCTTCTTGAAGTAGAGTCTTTCAGACGGTGCTTCGCAGTTTAGAAGGGTATCAAAATATTCCGCCAAAAGTTGGCAGTTCTCTTTGTTACCTAATGCAAGGGTACCGTCCTGTCTTTTAAAACAAAGACTTGGAGGTTGGTACTGTTGTAATTCTTCCTTAAATGTTTTATAGAATGTCTAGTGTTATTTCTTTTGAAATTTTCTTCCAAACTTTCCAGTCGGATTTTATCATACTTTCTTTTTTCTCCTCTGATGATCTTTGCAGTAATTTTCCTTTGTTGACTGAAGTCATTCCATGTTTCCTCTGTTCGGTTGGAATGCCACCTTTTCCAGGCCCTTAGTCTATCGTTGAGGGTGTTGTCACACCTTTCGTTCCACCATCTGTGTCTCCGTTTCTTTTTCGGTTCCTGCAAGTTTTCGGCTGTTTTTGTTAAAGATTCCTTAATTTCTTCCCAGTTGTTCATATTATACTTTGATAAGCTTTCTCGATATGTATTTTCATTTCGTTTGAGACTTTCTATGTCGATCCTTCTTCTTCTTCCAGCTTTGTTACGGAGTCTATTCGGCTGAAATTTCGTTTTAATTTCCAAAAGATAGTGGTCTGTATTGATGTTCGTACTTTTCCTCACTTTTACGTTCAGAATTTCACTTCTATTGGTAGCTGTTATTGCAACATGATCTATATGAAATTCTCCTAACATTGGATTGGGGGATAGCCTCGTCTTCTTCTTCTTTGGCAGGGCTCTGAAATGTGTAGACATAAGTTTTAGATTAAATTGTCTGCAAAATGCTATTAGTCTCTCACCGTTTCTGTTTGTCCTCTTATGGGCTGGATATTCTCCTACTGTCATTCTGTATTTCCTCTCTTTTCCTATCTGTGCATTAAAATCCCCAACCAAGATCTTAACTTTTCTGCGGAGAATCTTTGATGTTTCGTCTTCCAGTGTTTCCCAGAAGTTTTCTACCTTCTCTTTGTTCCTTTTGTTGTCTTGATTTATAGGGGCATGGGCATTGATGATCGTGTAAGTTTTATTTCCGCATCTGAAAGTTAGGAATGAGATTCTTTCGGATGGTGAGGCAAAGTTTGTGATTGAGTTGGCTAAAGTCTTCTTGACCACGAAGTCTGTCCCTAAAATTGGTAATCTTCCATTTGAGACCTTGTGCCCCGGTTTGCCCTTATATATTCTGAAGCCATCCGATTCCATTGTGTTATCATCTGAAACCTCGTTTCTTGCAATGCCAAAATATGTATGTTCCTTTCTTCTAAAACTTTGGTTAGTTGTTTTAGTTTTCCTGTTTGGATGAGAGTGTTTATATTTAGTGACCCAAGCAGATGCTTTCGCTTGGGTCGTATTTTATACGTTGGGGTTCCAGGAAGCTCCGACTCTTCCGTACATGATGTTCCAGGCTCTCCAGAATCCGATGGTCTGGATGCACCACCTTTGGTGGTGGGGGATTCCCGTTTCTGGTTACCCCCTGGAGTAGTTTCAACCGAAGACGTTTCCATCATGCCACTTGTTGAAATCATTGGGAAAACAGGACATCCTGCTTTCAAGAATAGAACTAAGGTTGTAAGCCCTAGAGCCCTTTGCTGTCGGGGTAGGTCCCCAAGCCTTTGAGAATCCCTTCTCTATCCACAACGCAGTGGCCCCAACTGATCAACCCCAGTTGGGAAGGGTTGCCCCTTCCGCCAGTTCCACCATATTAATGAACTACATCTATGCTTTTACTGCCGTTGAGGTCTTTACCGTAACCCTGGTAAGGGGCCCTCACATGGTACTATCACCTAGAGCCGGGTGAGCCAAGGTTTTTTAACGAGGTGTTACTCCTCGATCACTCCTCCTTTGTCCCGGCTTGTGACGGGCAGAGCCTAGCTTCCCCAAGGGGTCCAGGTTGGCGGAGTTGACATTTTGATTAATTTTATTCAAAAATCTACAGTAGCTATAAATATAAAAATTTTTCATGCCCACTTATAAATCCATGTAGAAACGCACAATCATATTTTTAACACTACAAACTGTAAATTTTGTAAGAATTGTTTGTTTTTATTAATCTTTCTTTAACGTGCGGAGTGAACTATCTAGGAACACAATTGACACGCACAATTTACGCAAAGGATTCGCACCCCGAGCTGTCATCGTGAAGAGACTGGGACGGACCGTTTCGCACTTAATAGTGCTCATCAGCCAGCCAAACTCCACCGATGACATGCTCAGGAGGTGCGAAACTTTAGCTATCCCGGCTCTTGCTCCCAAAAGCGGGACCACTCCCCAAAGAAATACAAAATAAAAATTAATAAAACGAGAAAATACAAAACTTCCTTGGCTTGCAACTAGCAAAGCACAAAATGAATTTAATAGCAGTATTAAATAAGAAATACGCTGTAAATAGAAATTATTAACCTTTCTTTAACGTGCGGAGTGAACTATCTAGAAACACAATTGACACGCACAATTTACGCAAAGGATTCGTACCCCGAGCTGTCATCGTGAAGAGACTGGGACGGACCGTTTCGCACTTATTAGTGCTCATCAGCCAGCCAAACTCCACCGATAACATGCTCAGGAGGTGCGAAACTTTAGCTATCCCGGCTCTTGCTCCCAAGAGCGGGACCACTCCCCAAAGAAATACAAAATAAAAATTAATAAAACGAGAAAATACAAAACTTCCTTGGCTTGCAACTAGCAAAGCACAAAAGGAATTTAATAGCAGCATTAAATAAGTTTTAAAACTTAGAAAAAGCCATAAGAAAGGCCATAATAGAAGCGCCATTAGATCTGAAGCGAAATAAAAATGCGTAATTTCTAATAATCTTACAGCATCGTAGCATTAGTCACTTTTATATATCTTTAATCTTAACCTGCTTATATAAGATTTTAACAGTGTGTGTGTCTACTAAAAAACGGCTTTTTCCGTGTTATATTCATCATTTAATTTAAATACTCCATCCAAATATATATAAGAAATTAATGGTTTAAATATTTGGTTAATCTTGATTTAAATAAGGAGATGTCTCCCTTAACTGAATCTTTTACCATGGTAACCTTAATTGAATGGTCCAGCGTATTCCATATGTTAGCTGTCATTCCACTGTGCAAGGCATTTAGTTGTCGCGATATTCCCGTCATGTTTAGCTCATTAGAATGAATATAGTCTTTTGTTTTTATTAGTTTTCTATTTTTTTTTCCTTTTCCTTTTAAGATTGTCAACCGAAATCCGTTAACACAATTTTAAAAAATTGAATGTAATCTTTAATTGCCTTTCATTATTCATTGAATTTCCCAATTTAATTTTCATTTCAGGGCAAATTTGTAATGGGTCCTCAAAACAAGGCACAGGTGAGTTTTGAAAAAGGAATTTTATAAAGTACAATTCAATTTAAGACATTTTTCAATAGCTATGATTGCCAGTAATTCCTCAAGAATAAATATTGAAGAACTAGTTCACTCCCAAACTATTTCCTAAATATATTTACCTATTAAAAATATGTATTTCATTCCCAGAATCAGTTGTTTTAACCTGATGATTTTAAATTACACATGGATCACCACAGTGGGACTAGTGGTTTATTTTGTTTTGTTTTTTATTAGTTTATTTTATTAGTTATTTATTCCTGTTTCTTATTGTCATCTGCAGTTTTGTTCTAGGTGAGATCGCACGATTTCAGCGTCTAAACTTTATTCCAATAGATTATTTAAGAGACAGATAGTGAATAATGTGTATAAAAAATTTTTTGTTTTTGGTTTTTTAATAGTGGGTTAGTGTGTTTACAAGGAGACGTTGACACTTTGCTTTCTTTTTGTTATCTTTCACTCTTTCTCCTTATACGGGATCGACCCAAATACAACTTGAGGATTGCGCACCTGGGTGAATCTACAGAAAACCTGCAATTTCAGTCAAAAAATTTTGAGATTTTAAATTACAAGATTTCTTTTTCAAAAAAATTGAGATGATTGCTTTTGATGTTCTTACATCCATGATATATGTGATTCAGGTCAACGCATTTTGGTTACTTAAAAAAAAAAATAAAAAAAATAATGATAGGCTATGTTCACAGAAGTGACTTGTGTTGATAACGATGTCGAAGTTTAATATAAATTATATTCGAAAAAGTGAATTTACATGGGAAAACTATGAAATAAATAAATAGAAGACTATAATTTATGAATTAAAAGAACTTTTTATCAAAGAGGAAATCATGTAAAATAAAAATGAATCAGACTGTCAATCTTAAAATGTAAATATATAATTACATATATCATATATTATATTATATATATTTATATAATTATAAATATCCTTATTGGCATTTAATAAAGACTGGAAGTGAAAGACAAGTCTTCGTGAAAAACATAGTAGCCGCTATTGTTGATGATCATCACTTCCATGGACCCCAAATGTCCACGGAAGTGACGAATACTTATGTTTCTTGACCCATGTGCTCTTCATTTTGAGGTTAGGAACACGTGTCATTCAGAAAATTAAGTTTACCATATTTCAATTATCATGCCTAGAAATAATCATTTTTCCATAAAAAAATTAGGTTCTAAACAAGACCACAGAAGTGATGGGATGAGCTGTGCAATGACGAAAAATGAATAAAAAGGTAATATTTTCCTGACAAATGTGCGACTCAGACGAATAAAATCACTTTCCAATCCAAAATCGCCGTGTAAACTTTTGTTTTTAAGTGAAATGGAAGACAAGTAGCGCATCGGGTGGATGTTTTAGAAAGTTTAGGAATGTCCACAAAAGCGATGGCTAAACCTTGTGACAGGACTCGTGGTTGCAAAAATTTTTTACTGATAATTCGAAAAAAAATTTCACTCAATATTATGATAAATTTGTGTATTTTCTGATTTCACAATATATATATTATTTGAAAAATATTAAAAAATAAAGCAGTTTGGATCTTTAGAAGCTATCCAACTGTAGCTTGTGACAGTCCACGGAAGTGACGAATCACCTTCTGTGGACAACTTTTTTTTTTTTTTGGAAATTCCATAAAATTAAAAACAAAAAATATACTAAACTATAGTATATTTTGTACTTCAATGTGTGATTTTGAAAAATGACAAATATTTTCAATCATTTTCAATTTGTTGCTCTGTGACACGAATTTCAGGTTTTCCGTAGATTCACCCACCTGTATTTTTATAATCTATTTTATATTTTAATCCATTTTATTTGTTCATTTTATTTATCATTTTAGAATTATCCCTGATTATGTTCATCATTTAATTTAAATACTGCATCCAAATATAAAAAATATAATGGTTTAAGGTTATCCTTAATTTAAAGCAGGAGATTAAACATATAAGGAATCACCATCTTAACATTAATTTATGGGCGCAGAGTGTTTCATATGTCAGCTGTCATTCCACTGCACAAGGCGTAACGATATTTCCGTCATGTTTAGCTCATTAGAATGAATTTAGTCTTATTTTATTATCTTTCTTTTTCCTTTTAATATCGTCAACCCAAATCCGGTAACACATTTTCATCTCAACATGTGATCGAATAGTATTCCCCATGATAATGGACATGCTCTGTTTATTTGCATATTCCGATGGCTTTAATTCTTCTTGTAAGTGGTTATTCTACATTGTTCGTTAATAAAACGCTGAAAAATGATGATATTGATTGTCCATTCCTATTATTTTCGCAACATTCTCTATTTGTTTTGAACTTTGTAAATGATCATACTTTTTAGATTTTGTTCTATTCTTTAATTCCAAGAGCAAATCGTGGTATAATAACATCCTTACTTAGTCTTTTGATACAAAAAGAGATAAATCATAAAACGCGCTATGTATCGCTAGTTTATGACAAAGATTTGTTCGTTAAATTAAAACCCATTCTATCAAAAGCAGGTTTATCAATAGCTTGCAGACCGCGCAACACGCTTGGTAATGCACTTAATCGCAAAAAATCTGTGTACAACATGGAGAGGGCGTTAAAAACAAAAGGTACGGTTTATGGACTGTATTGCGACTCTAGTAATAAGGCCCACAACGCATGCTTATACGTGGGCCAGTCAGGTAGGGAGTTAGGAACCCGCCTTAGGGAGCACAGATACGCGGTGGACACAGTAAACAAAGCTTACCATACAGCGACACACTGTCATGACAATGGGCATAGTATTAAAAATGATAATGTCATCATTCTGGGAACACACCAAGACCTGTATCTACGATAGTTTTTTGAATCAGGCATGATTAAAATATTAGGAAGTTACAACCAGGACCTTTCCACCAAAAATGTTCTGGAATACGGGATATACACAAAGACAGCAACTGGATTAAAAAAAAAGAAAAAAGGAAAGAAAAGAAAGAAAAGGAAAACTTGAATAAAAAAAAAAAAAAAAGAAAGAAAAAAATAAAAAAAAAGGGGGAAGGAAAAAGAAAGGTATATATATATTTTTTTTTTCCTATTAATGAAAATCCCTGTTATAAAGCAGGTTTGATTCAAAAAGCTTCGCATGCTTATCACCAGGGGAGCCGGTAACACGAAACTTCCGGATCTCGTGTCTTTTTTAGACAGTCTTTGACGAGTCCCTTTCAGGGATGAATAGCTGAAGGTAGGGGGTAACATATGGATTTTTTAAAATGTTGTTAAATCTTCATTTTATATGAAGATGAAATCTGCCCCTTGCGAGATTTCGAAACGTCAATAGGGGAATTTTTAAATTTTTTTATTTTTTATAGTTTTTAACTTGTTCAACCTCGAATTTGTGTCGAAAAAGCGGTTGATAATACATAAATGTTTCTTATTTTTCTCGGGTTGAGAAGGACATTTTGAATGACAAAAAAGATGTACACAACTCCTAGGATAAATGTTGGCATGATTACATTGAAATAATAGCAATCAACGTTTTAATATACTATTATAGTTGAATATCATTCATCTGCTTCTTGAACGATGGAACACAGCGAAATAAACTTTTAAAGCTTTAATGAATTTAATTATTATTAGGATTATTTTTATTTCGGCTTTATTGATTCAGTTACTTTCCGATTACTCATAAAAATGACGAGGTACCGATACTATTAGTAGACTAATGATTCGAATAGACTTCATTTTACTAGAAATCATACTCATTAAGATCTAACTTAATTACTAGATATTAACCCTTCCGCAGCAGCTTCATAATAATAGACTAGATTAGATTAGATGAATTGAAAGTGGGTGGCATGACTGCCGAGCACGTCGACCTGAAAGATCTTTTGCACTATCCCACGGAAAGAAGGACAGACGGAGAGAAAGACTGAGAAAGGATGGTGTGAGAAATGATGGGGAAACGGGAGAACCTGCCTAGCGCGGATCGCCACCATCAACGAAACCCACATGAGAACCGAACCCGGGACTCAGAGGTGAGAGGCCAGTGTCTTAGCGACATCGCCAACCGCGCGGCCTTAATAATAGAATAACTAACTGTCCAAATTACAAATGACTGAACCTTTAAATTTTATTAATATTTGAAGTATATCTATTATTATTGAAATAGTTTGTTAGCTTTTACATATTGTTGAACAGCAAAGAAGTTCCACGAGTCTTTTAGTTTTTATTGTCTTTTTGTAGGACACGATTTTTGCATTATCATTAGATTACATTAAATATACAGATACATGTAGCAAAGATATATTTGAGATAAAGTTGCCATTTTTCTAGAAGCATCTAATGTTTCTTAATAAACATAAAACAATAAATTCTGCCAATCTTATTTGTTTTACTATGTTTCTTGAATATACCAAAAGATTATACAATCATCAAAACTATTAAGTGATATAAATCAGTGTTTACTGAAGTTCAGTTATTGAACCTTACGTATACATTAAATTAGATTATATAATAATGCTTTTATAAAAATCAAAATCGAAGCCGGCACACCTATTTAAAAAATGTAATTAACACATTTCGACTAAAATTTCTAAAACTTATTTAAAAGTAAAACTATATACAATTAAAAATTACATGAATAAAATTTAAAATTACAACGACCAGGTTTCACGTCCGTACAGTCGACGCTTTTTCAAGTCTTGACTAGCTGTACCCGGCATGCATTGCAATACCACTTAAAGAAAGGAAGTGTTTGTGTTTTAATTCTGTTTATTGAAGTGCTTTAGGATACTCAATATTTTTGTTTTTCCGTCTGGTGCATACACGAATAAATCAGAAGGTTTTCCGACGCGTGAGCAGGCCACATACAGCTGTCCATATGTGAAGTATGGATTTTCCAAATTTAGTTCACACACTTGTAGCGATTACCCCTGTGTTTTGTTGACGGTCATTGCAAATGCGAGTCGCACCGGAAACTGGAAACAATGAAACAATGAAATACACTGATTTGTTGAAATTACTCGCGCACCAGATATTGTAAAATGGTTCTACTAATTCAGAAACCTTTGCGGACGTGCGCACAAAAACTTACCAAAGTTTCATCGGAATCTGTTGAATGGTATAGCAACGCATACGGGACAAACAAACAAAGAAACATTCATTTTGAAATACTAAGATTTTGTTTTTATATTATATATTTTTTAAGAAAAACATACATTTATTTAATCTAATCTTGTATTATGAACAGATTAAGGCAAAAGGTATAGCAAATTCTGAAATGAAGGAATCTTTCAATATCAGTCAAGAAGTAAGTATTTCTTTTTTTACAAATCCTTTACATACAAAATATTAAAACAATTCTAATTTACTTGAATTTTTCTTATGCTAATGTTGCATATTAAAATAAATGTTAGTGAAGCCGAACTAGTAAAGTGAAATTCACACCGTAACAATTAATCATAAATTTCAATTGTACAAAAAAAAAAAAAAAAAAATACGTCCTAATAGACTATCCATTGTCTTACTTGCCAAGATTTAAGCAAAAAATATATTTATTTGTAAATAGCTTTTATTTTTTTAATTTCATGGAAAAACTATTTGATTTTTACTGTTACATTCTCGATTCCAGCATATAAATGATTCTGGTGTTTGCTACTAACTATATACAATAAGTATACAGTAGTTAACTATACTTAGAATTAAGCTACTTTCAAAGTAAGCCCAAACTGGACAGTTTATAATAGTATCAAATTCTGGTTATTTTGTCTTGAGAAACAGATTCGTAGTTCCGTAACATAGGTCTGGTAACATTCTTGAACGACACACAATCGATACAGCAATATCCTTGAAATCAACTGATGTAGAATATTTCAATTGTGATATCTCCAGGGGTCTTCTGTATTATAGGAAAGTTGTTAGTTTGTCCATCCTTTTATCCTTCACACAAACACATTTTCCTGATATCATTTTCAGTTAAATCTACTCAGGAATCCAGTATCCGGGAATATATGTTTAAAATCAAAATTCATCTTGCTCAGCCACACTTATATTTGTCTCCAATGGAACAGGTCTGGAACATTCATCCAACCCACAACCTTAATTATTACCCCAATCATCGACATGGTGAAATCTTGCTTCATCTATTGCAAGCTATGGCATATATTCAATGCACACAACTATATAGATCATAGAAACAGATTAAACTGGTAATGTTAATTCTAGATGCCAACTGTTTTACAGTTTTCTCTACATATTATAAAATATCTGGAGTAGCAAAATTCTTAGGCAACTCTTCTTAGATCTCAAAAATGTAATTATGACTGTCATATTATATAACTGAAATAGTAAATGGAGATTTTACAAAGTTACTAAGAATTTGTCCATGAAGCACCGTCTTAAGACTAAAATAGCTCATTGCACTGGTGTTTGACTCACTCCATATTCACACGTAAAACATTCTTGTTGCTTTTTACTCAAGTATAATTCAGTAAAGAAGATTGAACTCAATATTCATACCTTCGAATGTCAGTAAGTAGCAAAACTCTGCGAATGTCTTAATAGGTCAAGTGGAAACCGATGTAGTAGTCCGACACAACCCTCCTACAAAGAGTACATATTAACTCTGTAATTTAAAATTTGTAATCAGATATTTTAATGTAATTTCCATCTGCACTTTTTTTTAATGTATTTTTTCTATTTCAGAAATCATAAATAATTGGGTGCTTCCATAATGGAGGAAGACAATTGTTGCATTTACTCTAGAAAGAGTTGAGCACAAATGAAAAAAAATGTAAAATTGAATTAATATGATTTTGTGAAATAATTGTTAAAATCTTTATTTTTACATTATTGTCAAATAAAGAAATGATATATTTTTTTAAAAATAAAATACAAATTTTATAGATTACAGTTAGATTAATTAAAAAGATTTATTAAAAAACCAGTAATTAAAAGATTTAAAAAATTGTTTCTTTTTAATTAATTTTTATTAACTACAGTTTTAACCAATTATTTATTGTTCACTGAAAATTATTTGGTTAAGAAAAGCAGAATGTTTGCTGAATAATAATTTTAGATATTTCTTTATTTACACAAGTGTAAAGAATCTATTTTTAAAAAATGCAAACACACAAGATTAAATAAAATTGAAAAACTTTAAAAACACATTAAAAATTATACATGTTTCGAGTTGCCAACTCGAAATGCATGCAACTCTTTCTCAATATCGTTCAGTTGGCAGCGATCTTTATAGGGAAAGGAGACCAATGAACGATACATTCAGGCACGGAACACATCCCAATAGCCGTCTACACCAATCATCTTGAAAGACCAATGCCGCAATCCTGAAGCCGGCAAGCGATACCAACCATTGATCAAAGGAAATTCAGTGATCATAGCCAAATATCATTTTTAGGGGAATACTCGACTCTTCTGCCTTTCTCCATGTTAACATGGGAGACAACTTGACCACAGCGCCACCTAGTGGCAAGTCCTGACAAAATCAAATTTCAATACATAGACATGCTGCTAAATAGTATATAAAGAAGTTGATATTTATAAATATTGACCTAGAAACAACAAGAGGAATAGGAATTTAGTAAATGAATAAAAATAAGAAATATAAATATGATATTTCGTCGTATAATATAAATATTTCAAAAAATAAATAAAAAATAAATAAAAATAAAAAAATAAATTTTCTACACAATCTTGTGTAAGCCGTCTCGTTAAAAGATAATTAAATCCAATATTACTTTTAAGATCGGTCCACAATAACGATAAGACGGAAATATATATTTTTTTTCATTATTTTCTTTATTTTTTTAAATGTTAACCATTCCTATTAGATATAATTATAAAATTACTCCTATAATATTATAGGGGCTGGAAATTTAATGTGTCCATAAAAAGATTAATTTAATTAATTTAGATTAAATTAGAAATTTCTTTTAATGTTGTTGTGTTTAACATCAGAAATTAATTGATTTTTGTTGTCTTTTTCAGTAATTTAAAATCAAATAATGTGATATTCAGTTTTGAAATTTTATGAAGTAATTTTTACTCTTTTATTTAAATAATGACAGTCTGAAAGTGAGTTTTAGAATCCGAATTTAAACTACAGAAATAGTAGCGTTACATAATGGAAATAAGTCTTGAAAGTCAATATTGCCTGACTTTATCTTTCTTTAAACAAAAATGATGATAGGGAAGATAATAAAATGGATTTGGAAAACCCAACTACTTCCTTCTTAACTAATACTTATTATTATAATGGGGATTGTTTAAATTATTTTTTTTCTTTTTTCCCCTGATCTTGATTTCTACTTGAAAGTTGTTCCCGTCTATGCTCATTTACAAATTTTATATTTTATCATATTCTGGTTTCTCTTTTTATTTTTCTTTACGAAATTTACAAAAACAAGTCTTTACAAAAACAAGGATATATTTAATCACATATTGGAATTCTCGTCTTGTTTTAGGTTTTCTAATTTATATATTTATTCAGTTAAAGACTTACAAGCTAGATGTGAATTGTTTGATCGGATAATTAGTCAAATTTAATGCCGTATTTTTACATATTTTTTTTAGTGGTTAACATTACAATAAAGTTCTTCGTTATATATTATTGTTATTTTATTTTGCGAAAGACTTGAAAAAGCGGAATTGTTTTCCGCGAAATATCATTGAAGATTAAATTTTTAAACAGATAGATGAAAATGGAAGGAATATATTTGTTTTAATAGTGGTTAACATCTAAATTTTTTTTAGATAAATCCGAATCTGGGTCCTGCTTTACTCCTTTTCAGTTTTAAGTTCAGGTAAATTCGTTACGCTGATTAAAAAATTATGGTTTTTATTAAAAGTACACACAACGCAAAGTTTGATCTTTTTTGAGTTGTTGAGCAGATTTCGAACATTTTTGGTGATATTTTGTGTTAATTCTCAACTAAAGATACTTCATATGTGGAGTGAGGATGAATCTCTTTTTTTAGTTTTTTTAAGGTCTCATTTACGTCATTGTATTATTTTTAAATTTTTAATAGCTGCAGCCTTCTGTAAACTCAGATAATTCTACTTTTTATCACATGATTTTCAATTTTTTTTCTTTAAAGAAAAGCGAATCTATATTACTAAAATCTTTTATTTCTGTGTGTCTGTCTGGCGCAATTTTCTGTGAGAATGGAAAATAGAAATAATTTTTACAATGAAATATCGGAGACAGGAATCGAACCTATAACCTTCTGATCCGAAGTCAGACGTCTTATCCATTAGGCCAAAGGGACTACAACTCTCTTAATATTGTTTTTTGACTTATATCTCCTTTCCTTTCCCCCATCATTAAGGAATGTATTCAATCTTTTTTTTGAATCTCAAGATTGTTTATTTATTTCCCATCCGTCAGTTTATTTGTATTTCGAAACTGACAATTAGAACTATAATTGCCGAAACGTTGCAATATTTTAAATATTCTTACTTAACCAAATCCTCCGTGATATTGAAAAATATGTACGTGTACACGGCAGTTGTTGGAGCAAAGAAATCAGTCAAGAAACAGTCTTTTTTTTGAGGTGGAATACCGAAAAAAAATCACTGTTTTCCGCTCAAAAACCATCAATGTTTATAACTGATACGTCACTGAAAAGTGACAATCTATATTACTAAAATGTTTTATTTCTCTGTCTGTCTGTCTGTCTTTCTGTCTGTCTGTCCGGCGCAATTTTCTGTGAGAATGGAAAATAGAAAAAATTTTTACAATTAAACATCGGTGACAGGAATCGAACCTGCAACCTTCTGATCCGAAGTCAGATTTCTTATCCATTAGGACATAGGGACTACAACTCTCTTCATATGGTTTTTTGACTTATATCTCCTTTCCTTTCCCCCATCAATAAGGAATGTATTCAACCTTTTTTTTTGAATCTCAAGATTGTTTATTTATTTCACATCCGTCAGTTTATTTGTAATTCGAAACTGACAATTAGAACTATAATTGCCGAAACGTTGCAATATTTTAAATATTCTTACTTAACCAAATCCTCCGTGATATTGAAAAATATGTACGTGTACACGGCAGTTGTTGGAGCAAAGAAAACAGTCAAGAAACAAAGAAGCACTTTTTTTTGAGGTGGAATACCGAAAAAAATCACTATTTGCCGCTCAAAAACCATCAATATTTGTAACTGAAACGTCACTGAAAAGTGACAATTACTATAAAAATGAGAGTCAAGAATGAAAGAAGCAGTACTTCTATTAGCTAGAATACTGAAAAAATACTATTGTAATTCAGAAACCACTGAAAAGTATCAATCTATATTACTAAAATCTTTTATTGCTCTGTCTGTCTGTATGTCCGTAGCAATTTTCTGTGAGCATGGAAAATAGAAATAATGTTTAGAATGAAACATCCGCGACGGGAATCGAACCTGCAACCTTCTGATCAGAAGTCAGACGTCTTATCCATTAGACCATGGGGACTACAACTCTCTTCATATTGCTTTTTGACTTGTCTCTCCTTCCCCATTTCCCCCATCAATAAGGAATATTCAACCTTTTTTTTATGAATCTCAAGATTGTTTATTTATTTACCATCCGTCAGTTTATTTGAATTCGACACTGACAATTAAAATTATAATTGCCGAAATGTTGCAATATTTTAAGTATTCTTCCTTAACCAAATTCTATGTGATATTGAAAAATAAGCGCGTGTACAGGGCAGATGTTGAAGTAAGGAAAACAGAGTCAAGAAAGAAAGAAGCACCCTTTTTATGAGATAGATTACTGAAAAACACTATTTGCAACTTAAATACCTAGAATCACATCAAAGTCAAGAATTTACCAAAGAACGAGATTGTCGATAACATCAATCGAGTGATAAGTCAAAGAATACAAGGTGAGACTAGAGAGTGTTTAAGTGAGAATAAAATTGATACTTCTGATAATCCACAACACGAACATCTCTATATGTATCTGAATATTTGAACTCATTGAATCTCAGCGGTATTCCTCAACATCGTTTGTCATTGAAGATTGGATCTCCAATAATGTTGTTGCAAAAAATCAATCCCAAGTTTGGATACTGCAACGGAACTCAATTTAAATGCCGTTCATTCGATAATGATCTTATAGAAGCCGAAATTATAACAGGAACTCACAAAGGAGATTTTGTTTTCATCCATAGGATGTCTATGAAACCAAATGATAATATACTTCTATTCACTTTCACAAGAAAGCAATTTCCGATCAGGCCTTATTACACGATGTTTATCAATAAAGCTCAAGGACAGACTCTAAATAACATTGCCATCTATTTGAAGAATGTTGTCTTCATTCACGTACAACTTTATGGCTTTGAGTCACAAGTCATCAGAATTTGGTTGTCTTCACTCGAAAGAATAGTCACAATCAATTCGTCGCCATGAATTTCGTATATAAGCTACGATCTTCATTCATCATCTATATTAACAAACATCCATCTCAACATATCTCTTCTTTATATATCTATATCAATCAATTTGCACACGGGTAATGGTTGTAATTAAGAAAAGAGATTGAAGAAAGAAAGAAGCACTATTTCTATAAGATAGAATTCTGAAAAATCACTATTTGTAACTAAAAACCAATGGTCTTTGTAACTCAAAAACCACTGAAAAGTATTTCTATATTACTAAAAGCTCTTATTTCTCTGTCTGTCTGCAATTGTTGTAATTTGTGAAAACAGAAATAATTTCTACAAATTCACTACGGCAATTGAACATGCAACCATATGCTCCGAAATTAGACGCCTTAGCCATTAGACCACGAGAACTACATTCTAATCTCCATAAAACATAAAAATATATCATAGATATATGATTCACACGCTGGTTCTAAAAACAGTCGTTGATTGACAGAATATAAACATCAGAAATTAAATTTAAAAAATTTTTAAAAAATTTTAGTTTCAGTTTACATGATGTAATTTGTGTGTGTGTGTTTTTTTAATAAATAAAAAGTTTTTTTCCGTTATATATGCGGAGGCTTCCGTAGCCGACTAGTTTCCTTTGAGAATGAAAAGTAAAAATAATTTTTACAATGAAACGTCGGCGAAAGGAATCCAACCTGCAACTTTCTGATCCGAAGTCAGACGTCTTATTCATTAGACCAAGGGGACTACAATTCGCTTTATATTGTTTTTTGACTTATGTTTCCCCCCCCCCCCATCAATAATGAATGTATTCAACCTGTTTTTTTTTTTTTTTAATCTGAAGATTTTTTATTTATTTCCGATCCGTCTATTTATTTGTAATTCGAAAATGACAATTAGAACTATCATCATCCTCATCATCATTGTCCCTAGCTGCGGGTGGTGAGGGTTTTCCTCTCAACGTACGCTGCTGTGGATGCCTTTGAACATTGAACTTTGCAAATGATCTTCCTCCAATCATGCCGGTTTGCGGCTAGTACTTTGGCTTCGTCTATTGATATGTGAAGGCTCTTCAAGTCTTCCTTGATGATTCCAATCCAAGTTTTCTTTTGGGCATTTCTCTGGGTTTTCCAATTGGTTGGTCATTCTTTCCATAGAGCTTTGTTAGGAAGTCGGGCATTGTTCATACGACAAACGTGTCCAAACCACTGTAACCTTTTCTTCTGGATTTGTACTTGAATGGTTGCCTGATGATCACAACTGTCTCGAATGGATTCGTTTCTGATTCGATCTTTTACTGACACTCTCATTATTCGTCTCAGGCACCTCATCTGGAAGATTTCGAGTTTGTTGATGTCGGCTTTGAGGAGTGTCCAGGTCTCAGAGCCATAGAGAAGTATTGGAATTATTGATGTTCGGAAAATACGTATTTTCGTCTTCAGATGTTGTTTTTCTTCCAGAGACACCAGTTAAGGGAAGCGAAAGCAATTATTGCTTGGCCTATTCTGCTGTTAATTTCAGACGTTGCTGTTGTTTTCTTTTCTGGAACAATGGAGCCGAGATATTTGAATTCAGAGACTTGTTGAATTAAATTTCCTTCTAAGTAGACATTCACTGGAGAACCGTCGGTGACCATAGCTTTCGTTTTCTCAGTGTTGATTTGGAGGCCATAGGAATGGGCAATGTAGGCAATGTCATTGACAATGTCAGTAGCATCATCTTCAGATTCTGCGAAAATTATGCAATCATCGGCGAACATAAGGTCCGTGATTGAGTTGTTTTGGTCGAAATGTACTCCTGGTCGGCCTCTGAAGACCTTCCTCATGATCATGTCTATCACTATATTGAATAGCAAGGGGGACACCACATCGCCTGGCGAACACCAGAGTTGATTTCAAAACATTCAGAACTTTCATTCCCGACCTTTATAGAGCTGTTAAATCCCTTGTAAGTTTCTTGGAGAATTCTCGTTATCTTATCCGGAATGTGCTCATATTTCAAAGAATTCCAAAGCGCCGGCCAATAAAGACTGTCGAATGCAGCTCTGAAATCGATAAAGACAACAATAACTTTCCTACCACACCTTGTCCATTCTTCCATCAATTGCCGAAGGGTAAAAATATAATCACAGCAGCTTCGACTAGGTCGAAAGCCAGCCTGTTGTTCTCGACTAGTTTGCTGTCGGTGGTCTTGAATTCTCTTTTGGATTGTTTTCATGAGGATCTTGCTAGTGGCCGAGAGAAGACTGATACCTCTATAATTATTACAGATACTTCTATCGCCCTTCTTATGGATAGGGATAATGATAGCTTGCTTTCACGGAGAAGGAATTTGCTCAGTGCGCCATATTTTAGTGATTAGCATATGTATTCGTTCGAGTAGAACCTCAACTCCAGTTTTGATGCTTTCTGATGTGATCTGATCCATTCCAGGTGCTTTGCCATTTTTCAGTGAATTGATGGCAGCTCGAACTTCTTCTAAGGATGGTTCTTCATCATTCATTGGATATAAAGGAGGATCAATGGGAGGGGGTTCCGCTGGCTGGCCTCTGGGAGGTTCATGGTTGTACAGACTATTGAAGTAACTTCTCCATCTCTTTAGTTTATCGTCAACGGATTTTACAAAGGATCCGTCTTCGTTTCTGATGTTGTCACTGTTCAATCTGTTTTTCCACTGAGGCACTTGAGAGTTCGGTAGACTATGTTGTAATTGTTTCTACTGGCTGCCTCCTCAAAGTTGCCCGCTATGCCGTGCCAGTAAGCTTCCCTTTCTGATCTCAGCATCATTTCCGTTTCCCGGTTCAGCTTTCGATAGAGGTCACGATTGATTAGCTTCGCTTTCTTCCTCTGGTCAATCAAGTTAATTGCCGAAACGTTGTAATATTTTAAATATAACATTCTTACTTAACCATATTCTATGTGATATAGAAAAACAAGCGCGTATATACGGGGGATGGCCTAGCTTTATTACATAAAAGATATGGGATGACAGCCCGGAAGTTGTTAGAAAAAATCAGTTAGTTATCTATTGTTTATTTATTACTAAAGCTAAGGGAAAATTCTCAAGCAAAAAATTCTAAAAGGAATAAAAAAATGATCATTCATTGAAACTGGAATAAACAAGCAATGAGAAATATAATATTTTAATGAATTAAAACTGCGCAGAAACAAACAAAAGGTTCTCGCACCCTGATCTATCATGCCAGGTGAAAGAAAAGAAAGATCACTGTTGTTGTTCCTTTTAAA